>JAVJIF010015038.1:72500-97124 GCA_038442645.1 Agave tequilana | reverse complement strand
TTTGTCAATCATCAACAAAGAGGTGAAAAATAAGTCAATAATAAGGATATGTATGCGTTATACATTCATGAAGAGGAAGACGTTAAGTTAGCTCCCCTGCATACATGCATTACATGAAGAAGGGATGACAAAATCCTAACTCACATAAAACATAATATACAATGCATAAGTGAAGATGTTAAGCTCCTCCTACCACGTGTATCACGTAAGAAGAGATGTCAAGCTCCTCATATAAGATACACTCAATATGAATCTATATGTAGAAGAGATGTTAAGCTCCCCTTACATATAGGCAATACATATCAAAACATTTTTACATAAATTGTAATAATACTTAAACAAATTTTGAGATACCATTTGTATATAAACAATATTTTAAGATGTCATAAGATTTAGATATCAATTGAAATTGGAAATTTGTAAATTTTGATACCAATAAAAGAAAATATTTTATATTTTAATACCAATTGAAATATATGGTAAATATATGGTAAATTTTGATACCAAATAAAAGGTAAAACATTTTTATACCAATTTTGATATCAATTGAAATGAAAGGTAAAACATTCTTGATACAATTGAAATCAAAACACAATTGAAATCGAAACATATTGATACAATAAAAGTATATTGTAAATTTTAATATTAATAAAAAACTAATTGAAAATAATGCATAAGCTTATTTAAATACCAAATGAGATATCAATTTGAAATCAAGATTTAAGTCAAGCTTAGTATAAGCATAACTTGTGCTTTAAACATGTAAATATATTATAAATCAAGCACAATCAAATCATATATATGTATAAAAATAAAAATACCAATAGAAATTGATATTATTTGAAATTTGAAGCATACATATATAGAAAACAAAATATGAGTAAACAAAAAAATATCAATTGTGATACCAATTGAAAATATGATGAGGAGAAAGTGTATAACTCATAATACCTTCCTTTCATGCACATGTTAAAAAGATTTTCAATTAGGCTCACAAGGCATGGTCGCCCATCTGTCCGCCCTTTAAGGGTTGGTAGGGGTTTTAAAAATAAGAGTTTGAAAATATTTTGCAAAATTGAAAACTCTACCCAATGAAGAATAAATAACTAGTTAAAGTAATTTTTGAAAAGCTAGTTAAAGATCCTTCAAACATGAAAGTAAGACACATATATATCTTATGAATCATACTAAATATATAAAAGTTGACACTCGAAATCTATTAAAGCTCAAAAAGTTTGCTCATGAAATAAAATCATGAGTAAAAAATAAAATGAGTGTACAAAGGTTATGTGATTAGCATAATCATGAAAAATAGTCAACAAGGCGCAAAACAAACATGAATAACTTTTTATCAAACAAATATAAAAATCATAAAAATTTATTTTTCATTAAAAACAAACTTCAAGGTATATGTATGTTGTATCCAAAATTAAAAAAATACATACATATCCCAAACATAAAGAGAGTCGTATTTATATGAAGGCAAGTGACTCAAGGGTATACATGTATTTATTAATTTTGAACAAAAAATACATATACAAGAAGCAAAACATGCATGAAAATAGGGAAAACATGTATAAATGAAAGAATCATCAAAACTAGGTTTATACATATTCAAGTAATGAGTACAAATGGGTAATAAAGCACAAACATTTAATAATCAATTGCACACTACTTGTACAAGTATATACACACGTTTTGACAAAACTATATCTAAACAAGTATCACCACATGAAGCACAAAACAAAAACATGCTAAAAATATTATCAAATGTAAAAGCATGTAAACTAAAATAGGAGTTTAGAGATAGTTACCAAACCAATAGAACTATACTCTAAGTCTCCAAAACATGGTGGCCTTCCCACCAAAACTTTCTTGATAGCGGTTCATCAATTTGTATGACCATCTAGCCCATGCATCCACCACCAAGACAACAACCCTCTCACGTCATGTGAGAGCCCACACCTACATCAAACACAAGAGGTGGAGACTTTGGTACCCATTTTCTTTTGGGTCCACGGGGGTTAGCTTTGTTTGGAACCCAAACATTTTTTATAGCAAAATTAATATGGTTTATCTTATCATAACAAAACTTTGCTAAATGGCCTTTGCGGCCGCAAAGTGTACACTTGTACACTCTAGAATGCACATGAGAGTGAGTGTGATCATGATGGGCAAAATGTGCATATGTGTGCCGTGGGTGATGTGTATGAACATGTGGAGCTTATTTTTTTTGAAACAAGATTTTCAATTTAGAATGATTGAATACACTATTGCTCAAGGTTGAGCTCAAACAATTTATTCTATTTTTCAAAAATGAATCTCATTTTTACAATTAGTAGCATGAAAAGCATGGTGAGAATAAGAATCAATACTCTTTTTCTTTTTGGAAATGTTTTCTTTTTCTTTTGAAATAGTTTTTCTTTTTAAAGAGTTATTTTCATTCAAAGCAATTTTCTTTTCTTTTTCCACCAAAATAATCTTATTTTTTAAAGAATTATTTCCTTCACATAGATCATTTAATTTAGAAGTCAAGGAAATATTATCCTTTTTCAACAAATCATTTTCTTTTGAAACATTTTCAAGTTTATTTTAATAGAGTCATTTTCTTTTAATAAAGAAGTGTTGTTCTTTTCAATTTATTATTATTCTTTTAAGCAATTCATATTTTTCAAGAAGTTGTTGACAAAAAGATTCAAGTTCATCATAAGACATGTCAATATCTTCTTCTAGCTCGGATTCGGTATTTACCTCAAGGGGTTATCCCCTTGGACCATGTAGCACAAGTTAGAAACATCACTTCCAACATCCGAATCGCTCCCCGCTTAGTATTGCTCTTATTCGCAAGGGAGATTAAAGTGTTCCATACTACAAAAGCCGAATCAAAATTAGCAACCCTACTTAAATAGTCATCATTTAGGGTACTCTTTAAAGTTGTTGGCCCAGTGGCCTTCCACTCTAGTTTTGATGATGATTAACTCATGTAGTTATGTTTACTAATTATCTTGTGATGTTTAGTTTCAGATCATTTAATCAAGATATTAGTTGGTGATTGCTTCAACAAGATAGTTTGGAAGCTTTCACATGGTGATTCCAGAGTCCGAGCATCAAGATCATAGATAGCACTCGTTGGAGTCAAGCTCGGTGGATCACGGTTTGGATCGAGTCGACTTGAAGATGGAGATCGTCAAGAAGACTTAGGTATCCTAGTTTAGTTTGTGTTTTAGATCCATGTGTAAAGATTAGATAGTGTGATATGCTCAAGTTCACAATACACACACGTTTCATGTTTTGGATTCGTTTTTCGGTTTTTGGTTTAACCGATATTGGTTTTAATGAATAGATAGATTCAAAACAAGTTTACATTATTTAAATGTATATTAGATATGTTCTATATACATACTGCTTCATTTCCTTGACAAACTTATTTTGACTTACCTATTCATGTGGTTTAGGTTTTGTATTTTCAACAAAACATATTTTTGGTATTAAAAGTCAAAAACATGAATATATATATGTTTCTTGTATATTAGATTTCTATCCATATGCAACTTGCTTCAAAGTGTTTAAATATCTTATTTTTGTATTTGAATGAGTTTTGGACAAAACAAATTTTCATTTGAAAAATTCAAGTTTGAAAAAATACAGATTTTGGTTTTCGGTAATTTTTCATAAAACAAAAATGGTTCAATATGTTTGATATTTGTGTTGAAATTTTTAACACATGTTTGTATATCATATATAATGTTAGAAACTATTTTTGTAGATTTTTAGAAGTTTTATGAGATTTATTAGAATTATTTAAACCCAGTTTTCTGACCCAGATTGCCTTCTGCCAGGCTCTGGCGGTCGACCGGGCCGGTCGACCGGACCCAGAGTCGGTCGACCGGGACGGTCGACCGACGTGCACACACCTGTGCACGTTGGCCAGGCACTTGGGCGGTCGACCGGCCAGAGAGCTTTGCTCTCTGGATTTTTACGGTCGACGGCCGGTCGACCGCTGGCTTCCAACGGTCATTTTTTTGACCGTTGGCGGTCGACCGCCAGCCGCCTAGGCTGAAAAGTCAGCCTAACAACTAGTTTTTTGTTGGAGGCTATATAAGCCCCAATTCTTTGAGATTTTGGCCAAGATTTTCAGAGCAAAAATTTCTCCTATTCCTAAGTGTTTTTACAAGGTTTTCAAAAGTGTTTCAGAGCCAAAAGATCCATCTGATTTGTTTTAAAGTGTTTTGTCTATTTTAAAGAAAATAGATTTTTGGGAATTAGTTTCTTGATCTAAAAATCTATATCTATTTGGTATTTTCCCAAGAGATTTTCTTTGATCAAAACACTTAGTTTTTCCACTTGAGCTATATCACTCTATCCTATTCTATAGGATCATTATTTATGGGAAAAGAGATTGAGTTTGTGGTCTTTGAGATCACCTTGTTGTAACCACCCTTCCTTTGTGGATATCCCTATTTGGTAGAGGTGGATTTGGGTTGTTGGTTGCTCCCTCTTTGGTAGAGTTTGAGGTTGTGGTTTACTCCCTCTTGTGTGAGGTGGAGTTGGATTGGTGTTTTCCTCGGTGGAGGTTGTATTTGTTGGATTGGTGGAGTTCGGTACTCCGGTCTTCGGTAGACCATTTGATTGCCTCGGTGGAGGTTGTATTGGTTGAGAGAGGAGTTCGGTACTCCCGGTTGTATTTGCAAATCCTCGGTGGAGGTTCCCTCAGTGGGAGTCCTAGGTGCACAAGTTAGTGGATTAGAAATCCTTCTCGGTGAAGGCGGGGGACGTAGAGCTCGGTGCTCGAACCTCGAAACACATCTTGTTATTTGCGTTTAATCGATTGACTCTCAACTCTCTCTCTCTCTTTACTTGTGCATTGCATCATTCATATTGTCATATCTTATATGCTTGTGTTGTGCCTTGCATTGATTCATATTGCTTAATCCTATATGCTTGGTTGTGTTTGCTTGTGTGCCCACTTGTGCTTAACCACAAGAGCTTCATATAGCGCCTCAAATCTTATTCAGAGGAATCAAGAGGAATTAGTCTAGAGCCCTTCACGGGGAATTCGGCTACACTCGTTGGTTCCATTAAGTGTAGTTGCGATTTAGTTTTAATTTTCGCATTTAGTTCATTAGATTAGCGGTACACCTATTCACCCCCCTCTAGGTGTACTTTCAAAAGTATGAATGGATTTTGAGTTAGCCTCAAGATACTTGCTATTACTAAAGTATGAATTCTTAATGGTAGCAAGATAAATATGAATACCTAGGCCTTTGAGGTACAAGGACATCTTAACTTTTTAAGTTTGGAGAATGTCAAAAAGTGAGAGGTGATATGAATCCATGTGTGTGTATAAATATTGTGATTAGTTATAAATGAGGATCTTTAACTCTAGGTTATTAGACCCAAATCAAGAGCACCAAGCTCTGATACCAATTGAAATAACCTAGAGGGGGGTGAATAGGTGACTAGCTAATCTAATGGTGAATTAATCAGGAATTAAAATTATTTATGCAAACTAAAAATTATTATGCACAACACACCAAGTATAACACAAGAGGGTAGCCAGATTCCCCGTGAAGGGCACTGGAATACCTCAAGATTCCTCTAGATAAGAGTTGAGGTGCGCTATGGCTCTCCTGGTTGAATACAAGTGTGAGCAACAATCCCCAAGCATATAACAATATGAGCACAAGTATATCAAGCAAGTAAATATAAAGGCAATGTAAGCATGCAAGATATAAATACAAGTGAGAGAGCAATTGCAAACACGGGAGATTTGTTTATAGGTTCGAGCACCCTTGCTTTACGTCCCCGCATTCAACACTATGAAGGATTTTCACTAAAAACCGATCCCACCGGATCACTCGGTGCTGCAACACCTACAACGAGTTCACATTAGAACTCCTTGGACTCACTAGTCCCTCTCTTGATCCCGTAAGAACTACACACCACAAGCACACTAGCTTGTCGAGGTCGCACCTCTACACTAAGCTCTCACTAGAACTTGAAACAACGCGAACCCGCAAGTCCGCCTCCTCAAAACAAGAATGAACACTTTGGTGATCTAAACACTTTAATCACCTAAAATCAATCTCACAACAACTCTCCTATAGGATTGATATAGCAATGAAAAGCTCAAGTATGCTTGAGAAAAACTAGGATTGAATATGTGGTGAAAAACTCAAGAAATCACTTTTGAAAATTCTTGATAAACTCTCCTTTTGATTTGAAAATATTGGCTCTAAAACATGTAGATAAAACCACTGATATAGGTAGGAAAAACTAGCCCAAAAACTCTTTTGAAATCTTGTAGAAAACAGTCCAAGGGAACCCCAATATATAGGCCTCTAAAATCTAGCCGTTGGGGTCCAAATCAGCAATCTGGACTGCTGGCGGTCGACCACCCGGTCGACCGGCCAACGGTCAGATTTCTGACCATTGTGCCAGCGGTCGACCAGGCGGTCGACTGTTGCCTAGCAAATGACCCAGCGGTCGATCGCCCGGTCGACCGGGCCATTTCCAGAGATCAGAGGCTCTCTAGCGGTCGACTGGCCTTTGGCTGTGCATGCTTGTGCACATCGGTCGACCGGCCGGTCGACCGGCAGAAGGCCAGTCCAGCTATTTTCAGGGATTAAAAACTTGGCTTTTTACCTTCAATAAAATCTCATAAATTCTACAAAAATAAGTTCAGTAATATACTTTGATATACAAACATGTTTGAGTAAAAATTAAAACATGTTACAAACATTTTGAAATATTTTTGTAATATGAAAGTTTTGTCTTAAACAAAAATCTGTATTTTTCTAAAATGATTTTTTCCAAATTGAAAATCAATTTTTCAAAACTCCTCCAAATACAAAAATAAGATATTCTAAACACATTTGAAGCTTAGTGTATATGGATATGATCCACTACACATATATGATGAAATATCTATGTTTTTGACATTAAGCTCTAAATTAAGGTTTGATAAAATACATGTATATTTTGAAACTTAAAAATCAAACCGGTATTTTTTCAAAACGAAAACTCTATTATGAAAACACATGTAAATCTTGTGTATGAGTATATATGAACTTAAGCAATCCACATCCTTTACATTTTATCTAAAAACAAAATCTTACAACAAACAAACCTAGACACAAGTCTTCTCTTGAAGGCCTTCTTCTTCTTCTTGACTTGGTCCAAACCTTGATCCAATGAGCTAAACTCCTCTTGAGTACTTGATACAACCTTGATGCGCGAGCTCTTAAATCAACATGTGCTAGCTCCAAAACTTGACTTGAAATCCTTTATTGAAGCTAAACACCAACTAAGATCTTGATCAAATATCTGACACTAATTAAACACAAGATTATTAGTACTATAACTACATGAGTTAATCATCATCTAAACTAGAGTGATGGGCCTTTGGGCCAACACTAAACTTGTTATAAAATTTTAGAAAAATTATGAGATATGCATCAAAACCAATCATGCAAAATACCGATACTATCAAAACTTGTAATTTTTGAAATCGTGTAATTTTTGTGCGTGTAACTTCTTGAGCATTACTATTATATTCTATACTTTAATAGACTAATATCTTATAAGGCTCTAGGTGACTGTAAGATCTTCAATCGGGGTTTTTCATTAGCGACATTTGAGTACTTTGAGTTTTGATCCCGTATTTGAGTATTCTTGAGTTTCTAACACGTTCGTTTAGAGGAAGAAAAACTTCTTAAATCCTTAGAACCCTGAGATAAAGTTAAACACTTGAACTTAATTAGTATAAATAACCACATATGTTTTGTTATCATCAAAACCATAAAACCGGGTGATTGTAACCTTGGGCCAACAGTCTCCACCTCATGATCGTAAAATGGATAGTCTGTAGCAGTCTTAAAAGCCGATTTGTTTGTAATTGTTTGATTTGTTGTCTAGAAAGTTTCAAATCACATGAAATTTGATCCATATGAATTTTAATTTGAACGTGTATATCACATCCAATGATTTAAATCTTGAACATGGAAGGGATATAGTGTATTTTCATAGATGTATGTAAACTCTTATATTAAACCCTATATGTATTAAAAATTTCCATATATATATATATATATATATATATTATATATATATATATATATATATATATATATATATATATATATATATAGAGAGAGAGAGAGAGAGAGAGAGAGACTTATATAGTTCTGGAAGGATTCGAGCCCGAATCCTTCCCATTCAATACAACCATACATCATCCGAATGCAAGATCCATTTCGCCAAAGTTAATCTATATTATTTCAGGTATTTATAAACCAAAAATTAAGCATTTTAAATACTTTTGCCCTAGCATCAAGTAAGAGAAAAAACTGACGACCTAAATACTGAGTTGGTTAGTTTAACGGTGTAGAATATTTAAAATCTAACAAAATTGGTTTGTAGGGGTTTTTAAATGTTTATGTCATGATTAAATGGCCGGATCAAGAATTTGTATATCTAAAGATATAGATCTAACCAAGTCACTACTTTTAGCCATCTATTTTGCGCCGCTTGATGGATGGGCAAAAAGTATTAAAAGCACTTTTTTGATTTTTAGTTACTTTAGATAATATAAATCAACTTCAATAGAGTGGATCTTGTATTTGAATGTCGGGTGTTGATATTTGAGTGGGAAAGGATTCGGGCACGAATCTTTTCGGAAATACACAAGTCTATATATATAGAGAGAGAGATAGACTTGTGTCATTTCGAAAGGATTGGAGCCAGAATCCTTCCCACTCAACTACAACCCTTTGACATTTGAATAAATGATCCACTCCTTTGAAGTTTATCTATATTATTTCAAGTATCTATAAAATAAAAATCAAGTATTTTGAATACTTTTTTTCTATACATCAAGCGGCGCAAAATGAACAGCCGAAAGTAGTGAGTTGGTTAGGTCTTTAGACATACAAATTCTTGATCAGGCCATTTGATCATGATCTAAACAATTAAAAACCCCTACAAACTAATTTTTATTAGGTTTCAAATGTTCTACTTTGTTAAACTAACCAACTCACTATTTAGGCCGTCTGTTTTCTCCCTACTTGATGCATGGCCAAAAAGTATTCAGAGCTTTTGATTTTGGTTTATAGGTACTTGAAATAATATCAATCAACTTCAACAGAGTAGATCTTGTATCCGAATGTCAGATGTTGATATTTGAGTGGGAAGAATTCGGCCTCGAATCCTTCCGGAATGACACAAGAGTTTATCTCTCTCTCTCTCTCTCTCTCTTTACACACACACACACACATTGAAAGTACACCTAGAGGGGGAATGAATAGGTGTACAGGTTCATCTAGGACAAATGATGTGCAATTTAAACTTAATTGCTAACACCTAAGTGTAAAATCAAAAGTGAGTCTGAATTTTCTGTGAAGGGCTCTGGCGCTACTCCTCTAGATTCCTCTAGATTAAGAGTTGAGATGCTTTAAAAGCTCTCTTGGTTTAATACAAGTGTGGGCACACAAATAATATCAAACATGTATATGAATATGAGCAAGTAATAGCAATGCAATATATAAATAGAGATGAGAGTTAAGAGACAGAAGATCAAACGCAAACATAAGGATATGTTTCGAGGTTCGAGCCACTGCTCTACGTCCCCGCCTTCACACAGAAGTATTCAACTCTTCACTATAGGATCTTCCACACAGGGGCCTCCACTGAGGAATTACAACTCAATACTGGAGTACACAACTCCTTCTCTCTAAATAAACACAAACCTCTACACAAGAGGTGGGCACTTAGCTAAGCATAAAGTAAAGAAAAATACAACTTAGTGATCACTAAGATCACAGACAATCTCTTGGTGATCTCAAATGATCACAAATAATTTTCTCACAATACAAAGATCTTAAAGATAAATTTTGAATTGATTGGCTCAAGTGTGAGAAATCAAAGTGTTTGGAAAAGAAACTTCAAAGAAAATATTTGAGAAAAACTTATTGATAGATATATAAAATGAAGAACAAATTAGAATTCCTAAAGACTTGATTTTCCTTGATTTTCTAAAACTCTGAAAACAAAATAAGTTGAAGAATTTTTGGCTCAAAAACTTCTTTTTAAAACTTGCTGAAAACACTTGAAAAGATGAGAAATTTTGCTCTTGAAATTTTGGTGAAAACAGCCCTCCAAGACCCATTTAGGGGTCTAAAAATTTAGCCGTTGGGGTCCAGAACAGATCAAAAATGACATGTCGGTCGACCGATCAACTGTCAAATTTTTGACCGTTTGGCACTGCCGGTCAACCACCCCAAGTAAACTTGCCTAACGATCGACAACCCGAACCAGAGAGCTCTCTCTAGGTCTGTCGACCGACCGGTCGACGGAGCCAGATCTAGAGAGCAAACTCTCTGGATCGGTCGATCGTGCAGTGGACCGACCTATTGGCCAAGGCAACTGTGCACATCGGTCGATCGAGCTCTGGGCCGGTAAACTAATCGGTCGACCGCCAGTGGGCTCAGGCTGGGATTATAGGTCTGAAAATTTTGGCTTTTAATTTCTTATAAAATCACATAAAATTCACAAAAATAAGTTCTTATATATATTTGAAGTACAAATATGTGTGACCAAAAATCAACATATATTACGAACTATCTGAACTATTTTTGTGACATGAAAATATTAGCTTTAAACCAAAAATAGTATTTTTCAAAACTTAAATTTTGAAATGAAAATCCGTTTTATCCAAAACTTGTATAAATACAAAAACATGATATAGAAACTCATTTTGAAGCATAGTGTGTATGGATAGGATCCAATACACATATTAAAAGAATATTTATATTTTTGATAATAAATTCAAAATTAAGTTTTGTTAAAAACAAAACTTGAAAGCATGAATTAGATATACATCAAAATAAGTTTTTATAAACAATATGAATCATCAATGTATATGGATGAACTCCAACATACATATAAACCATGTAAACTACTCTTGATGAAATCTATTCAAGAAACCAAAAGATATATTCTTGAAAATCCATAACTGGTTAAGTCGAAACCAATAAACTTTTAAACTTCTGTGTGTGTGTGTGTGTGTGTGTGTGTGTGTGTGTGAACTTGAGAATATTAAGATTATTCATATAAGATCTAAATAAAACTAAAACAAACCTAGATAAAAGTCTTCTTCTCCAAGTTGACTTGATCCAAACTCGATCCATGAGCTTGACTCTTTCCGAGCGCTAGATGCGATCTTGACGCGCGAGCTCTTGAATCAACACGTATTAGCTTTCAAACTGGCTTTGAATTCTTTGTTAAAGCTAATCACCTACTAAGATTTTGATCAATATCTGAAACTTATTAAACATAAGATCATTAGTAAACTAACTTTCATAAGTTAGTCATCATCAAAACTAAGGTGAAAGGCCTTTGAGTCAACAATCTCTCCCTTTTTGTGCTTTAAACATGCATGTCAATGTAAACTAAGCACAATCAAAATCATATATATGTATGTATGAAAATGAAAATACCACTTGAATTTTGAAGCATACATATATAAGAAAATAAATATGAGTATACAAAAAATAATTTTTAATTAATTCATGTATATCTCATAACTACCTCCCTTTCATGCACATGTTTTAAATAAATTTTTAATGAGAATATATAAGGTATAGTCGCCCATGCAACCGTCCTTAGAAGGTAGGGGTTTCCAAAATAAGATTTGAAAATATTCTAACAAGTTTGAAAACTTAACCAAATTGAAGAATAATGAAACTAATTTTATGATAATTTTGAAAGCAAGTACGAAATCCTTCAAGTAAGGAATAAAAACTAATATTTATCCTATGAAAACATGAAAATCACACGATCATCGACATTCAAAAAGCGATAAAGTATATATAGTTCTCATGAATCAAAATCATGAGTAAACAAAATGTAGAGTGCATAAGAATCATGTAATAAGCATAATCATGGAGATATGACAATGAAGCTCAATAAATGGAAATCCTTACTAAAAATCATGAAATCATTAAAACTTCAATTTTCATCAAAACTAAATAAACTTCTAGGTATATGTATGTTTTGTCTAAACTAAAAGTATACATATATATCTAAAAATAAACGAGTCCACAAAAATATTATATTGCATGAAAAGAAAGTGACTCTAGGATATACATATAAATCTAATAGTTTTTGATAAAATTAACATATACATGAAGTTAAACATAAAACATGTACAAAAATAGGGAATATAAGTGTAAATGTAAGAATCATTAAAATAAGGTTATACAAATACATGTAATGAGCACAAATGAGTGATGAAGCACAAATACATGATAATCAAGTGTAGCTCACTAATTGTACAAGTATATGCACAAGTTTTAACGAAACCTACATCTAAACAAGTAATTAAAGCATGAAGCGCAAAAACATAAACAACATGATTATTAGGCTAAATGTACATTTTCTAGAACTGGATATATAGGTAGTTAAACTATAGTGAGAACACAAAAATATAAGTTCATATAAATATGGGTGTATCTCAAAGAATATCTATGTATATCATATGTCTAATAAACATTGCATTTAACATAATGTATAATAAAAACATCAACAAAAAACAACTAAGCCATTTGTCCCAAGTATTTGGGGTAGGCTACATGAACCAAAAGAGAATTACGTCATATCGGGCACATGGATCAGCTTTCTCCACTCATTCCTATCGAGCAATATGCCTTTACTAAGACTTTTAGCCTCTATATCTTGTCGTATTACCTCCATCCATATTTCTTCACTCTCCCCTACACTCTTTTAACTTGCCCTAATTTGATACGCTCTACTCGCCGGACTGGCACATCTATAGGTCTACATCGCACATGACCAAACCATCGTAGGCGGTTTTTCTCTTATCTTCTCTTTGATAGAGGCTACACCAATCTTAGTATGAATATCCTCATTTCTCACCTTATATCTCCGCGTGTTAACACACATCTAATGTAGCATGCGCATCTCTGCTACACTTATCTTCTGGACATGATATCTCTTTATAGCCCAACATTATGTGCTATATAATAAAGCTGGCCTAATAGTAGTCCAATAAAACTTTTCCTTCAGCCATAACAGAATGTTACGTTCACATAAAACTCCTGCTGCACTTCTCCATTTCAATCAGCTGGCTTAAAATCATGAAAACATGACATGCTAAAATCAACAATAAAGTATGTAAATAAAATAAGGAGGATAGAGATAGTTACCAACACCGGTAAGGCTAGTCTCTATGTCTCCAAACTATGGTGGTTCTCCCATCAAACATCCTTGATAATGATGCATTCCATGCTGTGTCCATTTGAGCTCAAACGCATCTACCACCAAGGTACCAATACCCTCACGTCAAATGAGAGCCCACACCTACATCAAATACAATAAGGATAAATTTTTGTACCCATATCTTTTTGGGTCCATGGGGATTAGCACCTTTCCTAACTGAAACAAACTTATTTGCAAAATTTAAATCATTAATCTTATCATAACAAAATTTTACAAGATGGCCCGTGCGACCATAATGTGTACAAGTATACACATGAGCATAGATATAATCATGTGTGTGAGCATGATGAGCATGTGTGTGCAGTGAATGGTGTGCATGAATAAGTGGTGCATGTTTCTTTCGAAACATAGATTCCAATTTCTTGTGATCTATAACACATTGGCTCAAAATAGAGCCCAAACAGTCAGCACTCTTTTTCAAAGCATATATATTTTCAGTAATTGAAGAAGATGTGGAGCAAATAACATGTTTATCAGAAAAAGATGAAGCAATGGAAGTATGACAAACATGAGAAGAAAAATCATTTTTCAAAGAAATATTTTCTTTTAAAACTAATCTAATTCTTTTGAAATCAAAGCAATTTTGTTTTTCAAATAATCGTTCTCTTTAAAACAAATTCAAGCTTTAAAGACAAAGCATTGTTCTTTTCTAAAACAATATCAAAATTATTTTTCTTCTTCAAAATTTCATTTTCTTTTAGAACAAGATCGAATTGAGTTTTCAAGCAATCCCTTGTTGGCCAAATGGCCTTCCACTCTAGTTTTTATGATGATCAACACTCATGTAGTTATGTTTACTAATATTCTTGTGTTTCTAAATTTCAGATCATTAACAGAATATTAGTTGGTGATTAGCTTCAACAAGGAGTTTAGAAGCTATTCATGGTGATTCCAGGGCCAAAGCTTCAAGTTCACACTTTGTCTAGCCCATGGATGGAGTTTTGGAGCAAGTCTACTTGAAGATGATGATCGTCAAGAAGACTTAGGTATCCTAGTTTAGATAGAGTTTTTAGATCCATTTGTAAAGCTTAGTTTAGTTGATATGCTCAAGTGAACACAAAACACACACGTTTTATGATTTGATATTTGGTTTTTATGAATAGTTGATCAAAACAAGTGTACATATGTTATATGTATAGTAGATGTTTTCTATTTATACATACATGCTTTAACTTGGTAAACAAACTTATTTTGATATCCCTATTCATGTTTTGGAAAAATCAAGTTTGACAAAATACAAGGTTTTGTTTTTGATAAAATTTGCAAGACTCAAAAATGAATTGATATGTTGATATATTGTCTTGAAATTTTTATCACATGCTTGTGTTTCAACATAAAATGATAAAACAATTTTTATGGTATTTTTAAAAGCGATAAAAGATTTTTTAGAAAATATTTTTCCAAATTTTTCTGACCTAGTTTTGTGCTGACAGGCTGGTCGGCCGACCGGGACGGTCGACCGCACCAAGGGCCGGTCGACCGATCCGGTCGACCGACGTGCACAGACGTGCACGTCTGTTAGGCACAGTGGACGGTCGACCGAGCCGGTCGACCGGGTATGAGAGCTCTGCTCTCGGTTTGTTTCGGTCGACCGGGCCGGTCGACCGCTGTTGCCCAACGGTCACATTTTTGACCGTTGGCGGTCGACCGGACCGGTCGACCGGCAGCCTGTCAGGCTGCTACATCAGCCTAACGGCTAGTTTTTCTTAGGGGCTATATATACCCCATTTCTCCATTATTTTGGCTAAGATTTTTAGAGCTAAAAATTCCAGACTTTCTCTAGTGTTTAAAAGAGTTTTTAAAAGAGTTTTTAAGTCAAAAAGATTTCATCTTATTTGTTTTTAGGTTTTTGGAAAATCAAAGAAAGCTAGGGTTTGGGAGATTGTTTTGTTTTTCATTTTCTATCATTTACAAGTGATTTCCCAAGTAGTTTTTCTTTGTTGCTGGTTTCCAAAAACACCTTGTTTCCACACTTGAGCTATCACCTATCCTAATCTATTTAGGATCTTGTTTTTGTGGAAAAGAAAAGAGTAAAGAAAGAAAGATTGTGTTTGTGGTCTTTGTAACCACTTATTGTAAACCCTCCTTGCTTTTGTGAATCCCTCTTCGGTAGAGGTGATCGGAGTGGTATTGGTTTGGATTCCTCTTTGGTAGAGGTAATTGTGTTTGTTGTGAGCCTCTTCGGTAGAGGTTGTTGTTGTTATTGTTTGTTGTTGGCTACGGGCCGTATCCCTCTTCAGTAGAGGTGGATTGTGGTTGTATAGCCTCGGTGGCTTTGTAAGGTTGAGAGAGGAGTTTGGTACTCCTATAGTGGATTGGGAAATCCTACACGGTGGTGTAGGCGGGGATGTAGAGTTGGGTACTCGAACCTCGAAACAAATCTTTGTGTTAGCGTTTGATCCAATTTCTCTCAACTCTACTCTCTTTACTTTGTGCAAGCATCATTTCATTCAAGCATCATTTTTTTTTCATTGCATACATATCTTATATATTGCTTGTGTTGCCTTGCATCTTTTATATTGCAATTCATTCTTATATGCTTGGCTTGATTGTGTGCATTTCATATTGCTTGGATTGCTTGTGTGTGTGCCTAACTTATACTCATCCAACAAGAGCTTCACATAACGCCTCAACCCATTTCAAGGGGAATCAAGGGAGTTAGTCCAGAGCCTCGCAAGGGGAATTCGGCTACACTTGTTGTATTGTATTAGTTTGTGCATAATTTGCATTAGCTTCCGCATTTAGCGCACTTAGTTTGCATTTAGTTTATTAGATTAGCACTTACACCTATTCACCCCCCCTCTAGGTGTTTTTTCAATTAGTATCAGAGCTAGTGCTCCTGATACTTAGGCTTAACATCCTAGGAGTGATCCATTTTCTTGCTAATCTCATTTGCATTTGTTTGTTTGCACATTCATATATAGTTTACCATGGACTTCATGACCCCTCCTAGCTTTGACCCTTCCAACATTGATGTTTGGAAGTATAGGATGTCCATGTACCTAAAGACCCTAGGTTTGCATGTCTTTCTTGCCGCCACCAAGAGATGTTATCTTGGTGATTGCAATCATATAGGGGCCAATGCACAAGCCCTAGAGGCCATTAGAAGCACTTTACCTAAAGAATATCTTATGTGTGTTTCTAATCTTGATTCCGCTTTTGCAGTGTGGAACAAGTTGACAACAACCACCACCTCCAAGCTTCAATTGCCGATCCAAGAAGAGGAATCTAGTGGAGAATCCAACTCTATATGCTACATGGTCCAAGGGAATGACTCCCTTGAGGTACATTCGGAATATCAACTAGATAGTAATGATTGTGTTAGTTCTTCAAATGATTATGTTGATCCCTATGCTTTGAATGAAGAACTTTCCATTGTTTGTGAAAAACTAATAGAAAAATATAACTTGTTGAAAAGAAGAGTCTAGGCATTAATAATGAAAATAAAAATTTGATTGCTAGACTTGATGTTGTTTTGCAAGAGAAAGAGGAGATTGCTAATGAAAGGGATTCATTAAAATCTCAACTTGATCTTGCACTTAAAGAAAATAACTTTTTGAAAAATAAAAATGATTGCCATGTTCTTTTGAAGAAAAATGAAAACTTGTCTTCAAAAGTTGATTTTGTTTTAAAAGAAAATGATTCTTTGAAAATTAAGATTGCTTCAATTTCTAAAGATTTGGATGCATGTTTAAAGAAAAACATTGTTTTGCAAAATAAGATTGATGCACATGTTTGCCATGCTAGGGTAGTATCACACACTTCACCTATTGCATGCCACACTTCTTCTTCTAAGATTAATGATGATATTTGTTTGCTTAAGAAGAAGGTTGATTGTTTGGGCTCCACTATGAGCCAATGTGCCATGAACCACTCACGGTTGGAAATCTTGGTTCGAAAGAAACAAGTTCCATCCTTTATGCATGCACACCCATCACGGCATGCACATGCTTCACACGGACACCATCAACACAAGTATGCTCATGCGTACACATGTACACATTGTGGCCGAAAAGGCCACCTTGCTAAATTTTGCTATGATAGATTACATACTCCAAATTTAGCAAAGAACTTTGTTTGGGTTAGAGAAGGGACTAACCCCCATGGACCCAAAAAGAGTATGGGTACCAAAGACCACCACCCCTAAAGTTTTTGATGTAGGTGTGGGCTCTCACATGACGTGAGAGTGTTAGCACCTTGGAGTGGATGCGTTCCGTACTAAAAGGAAATCAATTGGATGCATCACTTTCAAGGGAAGATTTGGTGGAGATAACCACCATGTTTTGGAGACAAGGAGAGTTGCTTTTTCGGTTTTGGTAACAATCCTTTACTCCCATTTATTATGTTTACATGCTTTCCACTTCATTGTTTATAGCATGTTTTGATAGTTTATAGCATATTTTTTTTTGATGTCTTTGGATTAGTGTGTTCATTCCATGTTTATTAGATCCTTGACATACATGTATAGTATTTGAGACACATATGCTTATATGAACCCATATTTAGTGTTCTCATTTTTGTTTGAGCTATAATGTACATCATGAATCTAATACATGTGAATTTACATAATAATCATGTTTTACTTTTATCATGATGATTTTTATATGTGTTTTTGATGCTTCATGTTTTGAATATATGTTTAAGTGTTAGTTTTCATTAAGACTAGTTATATACTTGTACATAGAGTGGGCTACAAATAAATCTATATATAGTTAGAATTGAATGCTTATTTGAACCCATTAGATGTGCTAGTATAGTCTAGTTTTGATGATTCATACATATTAAACTTGTATTCTCATTTTTTTTGAATTTACTTTATGATTGTGTATTTCACTTCATGTATATGTTTGTATTGTCAAACCTTAAGATATACATGTATACCCCTTGAGTCATTTGCCTTTCATGCAAATCTATATTATGGACTCAAATTGTGTTTAGGGATATGTATGTATACTTCTTGTGTTGACAATTCATACATATACCTTGAAATGAAAATTGCCTTGATGAAAATTTAGCTTATCATGATTTTCATGTCTTTCATGTATTTATGTTTAACTTCATGTATATGTCCATCTAGTTCAAACTAATCTTATACATATACATCTTTTTGAGCCACGTGCCTTCATGAATACACATTTAGTGGACTCGTTGAGTTTTGGATATGTATGTATATTTTAGCTTGTATTAGACATACATATGCCTTGAAGATTAAATAAGTAGTTTTATATGATTTTTCATGTTTTTGATGGAATTATGTTTTAAAGAATAATTGAGCTTATTGCCTAATTTTCATATTTATGATTTCATATTTTATTTGTACACTCACATCTATTGCTTGCTCATGTTTTGTTTTCATGAGTCTTATTTATGCCTAATTGAACTTGAGTGTTTGATATGATGTGAATTTCATGTTTATGAAAAACAATTTTGTTTTATTCCTTACTTGAAGGATTTCGTACTAGTTAACAAGTTTTCCATTTAACTAGTTGCGATGTTCTTCACTTTGGTAGAGATTTTCAAACAAAACTACATTTTCAAATCTATCTTTGAAAACCCCTACTATCAAGGGCGGTAGGATGGGAGATCATGTTCATGTATGCCCTAAATTGAAAATCTTTAAAACTTGAATTATGATTGGGTGGTAGATAATATGATGTATACACTTGAACTTATTGTTATGTCAATTGGTATCATTGAACTCTTTCAATTGGTATCATTTTGATCTTCTTGTATACTCATATATGTTTTGTATGTATGTATGCTTTAAATTCCAAGTATATCAATTTCTATTGGTATCTATCTTTCATACATATATATGTTTGTGTTTATGCTAGTGCTTGAGTTTCAATTTTGTTTAAATTGATTACTTTTAAATTGTTATCAAGACTATGCATGTTTTTAGTTTGTTTTTCATAAAGGGGAAGAAAATTTGATTTTGTATTTCAATTGGTATTTGTACTCCCACTCTTTATGATTAAAAGTTGTTATTTTGAACATATGATATCAACATCAAATTTGTTTATATATTTTCAAAATGAAATATATTCTTACAATTGGTATCAAAATTTGTGTTTAGACATTCAAAATTTGTTATGTTGTTTTACAATTGGTAATTTGTTATGTTTAATTACAATTGGTATTTTCAAAATTTTGTTTAAAGAAAATATTCAAAGTTTTGATTTGTATTTCCTATATGCAAGGAGAGCTTAACATCTCTCTTACATATAGATTCATGTTGAGTATATTATAAATTGAGGAGCTTGACAACTCTTTTTTATATGATATACGTGTGTAGGGGGAGCTTCACATCTCCTCTTATGCATTACATAATATGTGTTATGTGAATTGGGGCTTGTCATCCCTTCTTCATGTAATGCATATGTGTAGGGAAGCTAACTTA
The DNA here is from genome assembly GCA_038442645.1 of Agave tequilana. Classification (NCBI taxonomy): domain Eukaryota; kingdom Viridiplantae; phylum Streptophyta; class Magnoliopsida; order Asparagales; family Asparagaceae; genus Agave; species Agave tequilana. The sequence continues at coordinate 77,428 of JAVJIF010015038.1, read as the reverse complement.
GCGTCTTCCTCTTCATGAATGTATATAGCATATAACATATATTGATTCTTGTTTATTGGTATCAAGATGCTTCATTGACATATTTTTAATTGATATCATGTTTGTAGTCACCCCTTATTGATTTTGTTTTTTGTTTTAGACAAAAAGGGGGAGAACATTGTCTTTTATTGTTTTGTTTGACATAAAGGGGAAGAAAGATTTTTACCCCTCGTTTTATTTATGGTTTTGATTACCCTTTGTTGATGATTGACAAAAAGGGGGAGAAAGATTTATGAAGTTTTATATGCATGCTTATGTTTTATATGCATATATTATGTTTTAATCTCAAGAATATTAAGTTTAATTGATATATAGAGTTTGCTTTGTAATTGGTATCTAGAGCTTATTTTGTTTTGAATATTCCATTTGATATCTAGAACCATTTATTGTTTATGCATACGCATGTTTCATGTTTAACATTCATTGCATATATTTATTGTTTATCCCTATGCATGAGTTAAGGGGGAGCTTCCTTGAAGCTTAACTTTAATCCATGCATATATAACTCCATGAGTTTTGTCATCATCAAAAAGGGGGAGATTGTTGGCCAAATGGCCTTCCACTCTAGTTTTGATGATGATCAACACTCATGTAGTTATGTTTACTAATATTCTTGTGTTTCTAAGTTTCAGATCATTAACAGGATATTAGTTGGTGATTAGCTTCAACAAGGAGTTTAGAAGCTATTCATGGTGATTCCAGGGCCAAAGCTTCAAGTTCACACTTTGTCTAGCCCATGGATGGAGTTTTGGAGCAAGTCTACTTGAAGATGATGATCGTCAAGAAGACTTAGGTATCCTAGTTTAGATAGAGTTTTTAGATCCATTTGTAAAGCTTAGTTTAGTTGATATGCTCAAGTGAACACAAAACACACACGTTTTATGATTTGATATTTGGTTTTTATGAATAGTTGATCAAAACAAGTGTACATATGTTATATGTATAGTAGATGTTTTCTATTTATACATACATGCTTTAACTTGGTAAACAAACTTATTTTGATATCCCTATTCATGTTTTGGAAAAATCAAGTTTGACAAAATACAAGGTTTTGTTTTTGATAAAATTTGCAAGACTCAAAAATGAATTGATATGTTGATATATTGTCTTGAAATTTTTATCACATGCTTGTGTTTCAACATAAAATGATAAAACAATTTTTATGGTATTTTTAAAAGAGATAAAATATTTTTTAGAAAATATTTTTCCAAAATTTTCTGACCTAGTTTTATGCTGACAGGCTGGTCGGCCGACCGGGACGGTCGACCGCACCAAGGGCCGGTCGACCGATCCGGTCGACCGACGTGCACAGACGTGCACGTCTGTTAGGCACAGTGGACGGTCGACCGAGCCGGTCGACCGGGTATGAGAGCTCTGCTCTCGGTTTGTTTCGGTCGACCGGGCCGGTCGACCGCTGTTGCCCAACGGTCACATTTTTGACCGTTGGCGGTCGACCGGACCGGTCGACCGGCAGCCTGTCAGGCTGCCACATCAGCCTAACGGCTAGTTTTTCCTAGGGGCTATATATACCCCATTTCTCCATTGTTTTGGCTAAGATTTTTTGAGCTAAAAATTCCAGACTTTCTCTAGTGTTTAAAAGAGTTTTTAAAAGAGTTTTTAAGTCAAAAAGATTTCATCTTATTTGTTTTTAGGTTTTGGAAAATCAAAGAAAGCTAGGGTTTTGGGAGATTGTTTTGTTTTTCATTTTCTATCATTTACAAGTGATTTCCCAAGTAGTTTTTCTTTGTTGCTGGTTTCCAAAAACACCTTGTTTCCACACTTGAGCTATCACCTATCCTAATCTATTTAGGATCTTGTTTTTGTGGAAAAGAAAAGAGAAAAGAAAGAAAGATTGTGTTTGTGGTCTTTGTAACCACTTATTGTAAACCCTCCTTGCTTTTGTGAATCCCTCTTCGGTAGAGGTGATCGGAGTGGTATTGGTTTGGATTCCTCTTTGGTAGAGGTAATTGTGTTTGTTGTGAGCCTCTTCGGTAGAGGTTGTTGTTGTTATTGTTTGTTGTTGGCTACGGGCCGTATCCCTCTTCAGTAGAGGTGGATTGTGGTTGTATAGCCTCGGTGGCTTTGTAAGGTTGAGAGAGGAGTTCGGTACTCCTATAGTGGATTGGGAAATCCTACACGGTGGTGTAGGCGGGGATGTAGAGTTGGGTACTCGAACCTCGAAACAAATGTTTGTGTTAGCGTTTGATCCAATTTCTCTCAACTCTACTCTCTTTACTTTGTGCAAGCATCATTTCATTCAAGCATCATTTTTTTTTCATTGCATACATATCTTATATATTGCTTGTGTTGCCTTGCATCTTTTATATTGCAATTCATTCTTATATGCTTGGCTTGATTGTGTGCATTTCATATTGCTTGGATTGCTTGTGTGTGTGCCTAACTTATACTCATCCAACAAGAGCTTCACATAGCGCCTCAACCCATTTCAAGGGGAATCAAGGGGAGTTAGTCCAGAGCCTCGCAAGGGGAATTCGGCTACACTTGTTGTATTGTATTAGTTTGTGCATAATTTGCATTAGCTTCCGCATTTAGCGCACTTAGTTTGCATTTAGTTTATTAGATTAGCACTTACACCTATTCACCCCCCCTCTAGGTGTTTTTTCATCCCTTTCACTTGAAATCTCAACCCTTTCTTATAAAAGCATATTGAATTTTGAGAACAAACTTTTATTTTCTCCTTTTAGTTTAAAACTCTTGCTTTTCAAAAGGTTGTATTTTGAAAGCAAGTTTTCACAAAATATGGATAGTTCTTTATTTAAAACATGTGTATCCATAGTATGATCATTATTTGAAGAACTAGCACTATCATTTAGATGAGTGTCCATATGTATCTCAAGGGAGTCAATCCCTTAGACCATACAACAAGCTTCGTCAGACTCATCCATAATAGCTTCTCTCTCCACTTTGTTTGCCATTTGTTATTTGGGAGAGGTCAATGTGTTCTAAACTGCAAAAGCGGAATCACAATGAGAAACCAAAAAAATGTGCTTTTTACTTAATGTGTGCCTAAGTGCCTCCATGGCTTGTGCATTAGCCTCAATGTACTTGTCATTAACAAAATAAAATTTCTTAATAGTGGCAAGATAATCATGCAAACCTAAGGCTTTCAAATATGAGCTCATCTTAAACTTTCACATATTGATGTTGGAAACATCATACATGGGAAGGGCAAGAAAATTCATGAGTGCAAACTAATATATGTGTAATGCAAATACTAGATTAACAATAAGGATCTCACTCCTAGGTGGTTAAATCGTATATCAGGACCGAAGGCTCTCATACCAATTGAAAGTACACATAGAGGGGAGTGAATTGGTGTACAAGCTAATTTAGCACAAATAATGCAGAATTTAAACTTAATTACTAACACACTAATTGTATAATTAAGAGTGAGTCTGAATTTTCGGTGAAGGGCTCTGGAGCTACTCTTCTAGATTCCTCTAAATTAAAACTTGAGGTGCTTTAAAAGCTCTCTTGGTTCAATAGAAGAGCGGCACACAAACAATATCAAGCATGTATATGAATATGAGCAAATAACAATGCAAGATATAAAGAGAAATGAGAGTTGAGAGATAGAAGATCAAAAGCATACACAAGGATATGTTTCGAGGTTTGAGCCATTGCTCTACGTTCCCGCCTTCACACAGAAGGTTTCAACTATCCATTGTAGGATCTTCCACACAGGGACCCCAATGAGGATTATAACTTAACATCAGAGTACACAGTTTCTTCTCTCTAAACAAACACAAACCTCTACACAAGAAGTGGGCACTTAGCCAAGCACAAAGTAAAGAAAAATACAACTTAGTGATCACTAAGATCACAAATAATCTTTTGGAGATCTCAAAGGATCACAAATAATTTTCTCACAATACAAAGATCCTAAAGATAGATTTTAAATTGATTGGCTCAAGAGCGAGAAATCAAAGTGTTTGAAAAGAAACTTCAAAGAAAATACTTTGAAAAACTTCTTGATAGATATATAAAATGAAGAACAAAATAGAATTCCCAAAGACTTAATTTTCCTTAATTTTTCAAAATTTTGAAAACAAAAAAAGATGAATTTTTGGCTCAAAAACTTCTTTTTAAAACTTGCTGAAAACACTTGAAAAGATGAGAAATTTTTCTTTAGAAATTCTTGAGAAAAATAGCCCTCCAAGACCCATTTATATAGGATTCTAAAAATATAGCCATTGGCGTCCAGAACAGGTCAAAAATGACATGTCGGTCGACCGCCCGGTCGACCAGGCAACAGTCAATTTTTTGACCGTTTGGCACTGTCAGCCGACTGCTCCGTCGACCGCCCCAGGAAAACTTGCCCAACGGTCGATTTCCCAATCAATTGAGACCAAAACCAAAAGCTCTCTTGTTGGGTCAGTCGACTGACTAGTCGACCGGGGCCAGATCCAGAGAGCAAAAGGATCAGTCGAATGTCTGGTCGACCGACCCATTGGCCAAGGCAACTATGCACACCTATGCACATTGGTTGACTGACTGGTTGACCGAGCTCTGGTCCGGTCAACCGGTTGGTCGACCGCTAGTGGGCTCAGGTTGGGATTATAGGTCGGAAAATTTTGGCTTTTAAATTCTTATAAAATCTCATAAAATCACATAAAATTCAAAAAAATAAGTTCTCATATATATTTGAAGTACAAATATGTGTGACCAAAAATCAACACATATTACAAACTATTTGAACTATTTTTGTAACATGAAAATATTAGCTAAACTAAAAACATGATTTTTCAAAACTTAAATTTTGAAATGAAAATCTGTTTTCACTAAAACTTGTATAAATATAAAAATATGATATAGAAATTCATTTTGAAGTATAGTGTGTATGAATAAATCCAATACACATATTAAAG
>JAVJIF010015038.1:0-67500 GCA_038442645.1 Agave tequilana | reverse complement strand
CTTCACACTTTCACTGTTTATATAATCATATTAATCTAGGGGGATTTCGCTACAACTCTTTATGTCAAATTGTAAGTAGAAAAAAATTCAGCTTCATAATTTTATTCGCTTCAGCCACCTCTTTTTTTAAACCAACTAAGTGTGCCACGTATCAAGCGCAGAATGCTCCTTAGTGGTGAAAAACACAAATGCCCCGCAGTAATCTCTTCGAAAAAGGAACCACTTTGAAAATGCGGACTGTTAGTACCCTATTTCTGAGGACTTCAACAAAAATGTCATGTTTCTGAGTCTTTATAGGACTGCGATCATGATCATAGTCCTCATAAAAATGCCTTATCTTTTAGTCTTTATAGGACTGAGACCATGATCGCAGTTTCTCATTATTAGGACATGTTTCTAAGTTTTTATAGGACTGAGACAATAATCACATGCCTCCTTATTAGAATATATTTCTGAGTCTTTCTAGGGCAGTGGCTATGATCGCAATCCTCACAAAAATATCTTGTTTTTTTAGTGAAATTTCTGAGTTTTTTCTAATTATAAAGTAAAGAAGATAGTTATAGTGAAATTTTTCATTAATTTATATACTATATTTTACCAGTAAAGAACACATAAGTTCACAACACACAGACAATAAAGCACTCCATGAAGGGGCCGTTTGTTTCGCGTAAAACTCTGTAATTCGTAAATGACTTACTACCCAGTTACAACTACAGCGTTTGTTTGGACCGTAATTCGTAAAAAACTTACGTAACTCAACTAACACTCACTTGCAACCCAGTTACCACTCACTTACAGCCCAGTTACAGTTAATTTTGTGGTCATACAAATTTGTAATATTTTTTTATATTAATATTAAAATTTTTTAATATTTAATTTTTTTAATATTTATTTGCAGTATTAAAACTTTTAAAATCACCAAATAGTTAATTTTGTGGTCAATTTTTTCACTTACGACTTATACATTACGACAACCAAACACCGTAAAGTACAATACACTTTCTCACTTTACAATTTTATATTATCAATCAAACACCGTAAAATTTACATACATGTAACTCATTTATAATTGTAAAAGACTTTACCAATTACAACTACGAATTACGGCCAGTTACGACAGCCAAACAGACCCGAAAGCTCATTGTGATTCATATGCAATACATAACATAGAAAGAACAATTAATAATTTCTAACTACTAAAATTTCTCTTTTAGAAAAAATTTCCTTTTATACCTAGGTTTTTCTTTCCAAGCTGAAAGCTCCTCTCTCTCTCTCTCTCTCTCTGTGCGCATTATTTCTCCTTTACTTGTAGCATTTCAAAATTTTCAGCACCTTTGTCGGTTCACAAAAGCCAAGAGTTTAGATTGCAATTAAGTTTGGGCAAACACATCAAATTAACCAATAATCAACAAACGCGACGATCAATTTCCTTAAACAATTCACTAACTTCTTCAAGTACACAACACAAGAACCCTACCATCTTTTTCCCCCTAATTTCTCATTATTTTTCAATCAAACTTCCGTAGACTCAACTTCCCTCTCCTCTTCTTGTCAAATATTTGAAATGACCCAAAAGGGAAACTTACCAACGGTTCTCTTCCCAACAACCATAAAGGCGGCATCTCACCTCTCTCTCACTCTCACCTCTCTCTCACTCTCACTCCCATATTTTATAAGTCGTACAAGTAGGTCGTTTAATGAAGAGCCCTAAGCTGTACGACATCAATGCACATGTGATTCCTGTCCTAACACTTGCAACCCTACAGAACGAACAAGAAAGAAAACCCCAAATATAAACCCCTCCTCTCTTCTCTCACTCTCTTCACAAACACAACAACAAACTTGCTCTTTGAGCAAGCAATAAACAAACAACAATGGCTCTCTTGTTCACCAAAGGCCTAACCCTAGTCCAACTCCTCAAGCTCACCTTCTTCCTCCTCCTAACCCTAACCCTAGCCCTCCACTCCCTCCTCTCCTCCTCCCTCATCACCACCGACCACAAGCCCCTCCTCCTCGCCATCCTCTACTGCTCCCTTGTCTCAATTCTTTCCTATATTTTCACCCGTCCCCGCCCCGCCCTCCTCCTTGACTACTCCTGCTTCCTCCCCGACCACGACCGCAAGTGCCCCTACGAGGTCGCCGAGTACTTCGTCCGCCGCTCCGCCCGCTTCACCGCCAAATCAGAGGAGTTCATGCGCGGCATCTACCTCAAGTCCGGCCTCGGCGACGAGACCTACGCTCCCCCATTCATCTTCCAGCACGATTACGAGGCCAAGCACACCTCCGCCGTCCAAGAAGCCGAGGAGGGCATCGTCACCGTCATTGACTCCCTCCTCGCCAAGACCCACCTCGACATATCCATCATCAACACCGTCGTCGTCACCTGCGGCATGTTCACCCCCTGCCCTTCCCTCACCTCCCTCATCGTCAAACACTACCGCCTCTCCCCGGACGTCAAGACCTACAACCTCTCCAGCATGGGCTGCAGCTCCGGCGCCTCCTCCATCGACCTGGCGGCCAGAATCCTCAACGGTTCCCGGAAAATCAGGTACATCCTCGTGGTGATCACCGAGAGCATCAGCCTGAACTGGTACTTCGGCGACGACCGCTCAATGCTCGTCACCAACTGCATTTTCCGCGTCGGGACTGCCGCGGCCATCCTGACCAACGACCCGGCCCGAAGAGCCCGATCAAAGCTAGAGCTGGTGAGCTCTCTCCGCACCCACCACGGCGCCGACGACGCGTCATACAACGCCGCCTACCAGGCCGAGGACGAGGCCGGGAACGTCGGCATTGCACTGAAGAAGGACCTGATCCGCGTCGCCGGCGTGGGGCTCCGCACCCACATCCGGACCCTCGCCCCAAGGGTGCTGCCGTGGGCCGAGCTCCTGCACTACGCGTACAGGGCGGTGACCTCCGACAAGCCGTACGTGCCGGACTTCACGACGGCGTTCGAGCACATGTGCATCCACACCGGCGGGAAGGCGGTGATCGAGTCGGTGGGGCGGCTGATGCGGTTCGGGCCCGGCGTGACGGAGCCCGCCCGGATGTGCCTTCACAGGTTCGGGAACACTTCAAGCAGCATGGTGTTCTACGAGCTTGCATACTTTGAGGCCAAGGAGAGGATCAGGGCAGGGGACAGGGTTTGGATGCTGGCGTTTGGGACAGGGTTTAAGGTCTGTAGCTTGGTCTGGAGGGCGCTTAACGATTCGGGTTTCGATCCGGATAACCCGTGGACCCACTCGATCCACCGGTACCCGGTAAAGGCCTGGTAGAAAAAAAAAAACCATAATTAGTGCAAAATTAAAAAAAAATAAAATGGTTATACAAATGGTCTATTCTAAGATGGTAAAAGGATGGATTCAAGCTTGCAAGTATACAGGTTGTTAATGATGAATCTGTGTGATTTTTATGACCCTTTTCTTATTTTTTGTTTTGGTTTTGTTTCATTTGGAAATGGGGCCAAGAATTAATTAAAGGCAAAGTCTATAAATATATGTTTCCTTCATATCTACTTTTTGCTCATTATTAAGAGAGATTTTTTGCTCACTGCGCAGTTGTTAGAATATCAAATAAAAAATGTCTTTTTTGAAAGATGAGGAGTCATCATCAATTGAGAGAAATAAAGAGTCATCATCTTCAATTTAGAGAAATGATGAGTCATCATCAATTAAGAGTCATCATCAATTGAGAGAAATAAAGAGTCATCACCTTCAATTAGAAGGAATGAAGAGTCATCATCATGAGTCATCATAAATTTGGAGGTTGGTATTCTTATAAGTTTTGAAGCCTATAAAAGGCTATTGTATCTTTTTGTTTTTTCAAGCAAGCAAGCAAGTAAGAAATAAAAGTTGAATAAGATCCATTCTCCACTTGAAATTTTAGATTATAGTATATTAGTCCGTAGACTAGTATATAACAGTGAGCATGGTGAGCCATTGCTTTTGGGTGGGCCTCACCATTGATGGGTCTCACCATTGGGGCCCATCTTTATCCTATGGCTCACGGCTCACTGCGCTCGCGGTGAGCAAACAAATTTTCCATTATTTAAGCTTTTGTGGAGAGAAGCATGTAGGCTTCTTTTGTCATTGTTTTCAATAATTGAGTGTGTAATGTAAATTTGAAGTTTGATCATTGTTATAACATAACATATAAGTTACTCTTGAAAAAAATAGAGGAAGCTATTTAGTGTCTAATCTAGTTCTCTCAATAAAAGGTATTTATAAACAATTGTTATTTTACACTATATCAGTGTGTTCTTTTAATCTTATGCCCAAATTTTTAAACTCGAAAAGTTTTCCAAACAAGAGTCCGGTGGTAGTCACCCTCGTGTTCATGTCCCTCTCTCACTGTGACCAAACGGTAAGCCGTTGGGTTTGCTTCTTAATGGATACCGGTGCAAATTTCATGAGGTGCGATATATGTGAACAGAGAGAGTGTGTTTAAACTGACAATTAACCACGAGCGTCTAATAAAAAAAAAACATGCGTTCCATTAGAGAGAGAGAGAGAGAGAGAGAGGAGAGAAACATGTGTCCTTCCTCCCCTTCTCTTCTTCCACGCAAAACTTTTCTCAATTTTTCCAATCTAATTTAATAAAAAATTAGGTCAGGTTATAAAATAATTCATGACAGAAAATGAAAATGTTTACTATGCCCGCTGGAAAATTTATGAGTCATGCGTGGGAATTGGGGAAGGGGAGAGATTGAGAGAAACAGACGGCACCTTTCCATCAAGGGCAACTGCTGAGCCTCACTGTTCAGCACTGCATGTCTTTTTCTCCACACAGAAATTCCAATACAACAGTGCAAAATCTGCACTGCATTTGGCAACCCATAAATGATGGTGGTTCAGTGAATTGGTGGTAATTGTATTTAAGAACCTGAAACTCGTGCTCACCAACCAATTTCTTTTTGCTTGTTATAGCTTACTTGTTGCCAATCCTAAGCACCTAAGTTTGCTGATCTAAACATTTCTGTTTTAAGGTTATGATAGTTAAGATCATGTGTTGAGATGTCAGGTCGAGTTGTTGAGTTTTCTAGGATGGCCATAATATGAGTTTTATTAGACTCATATCCGACAATATCAATCAACGACTAAAACTTATCCCATATATCATTCACTAAGATATCACCGATAAACTTTTACAATAAATAAAATAATACATCTCACCAACATCCTACAGGATATTAGCATGCTATTGAGGTTGTGAACGGACACAGACTGACCTCCCAGTTTCTACAAGGGCCTTCAGAAATTTATGGTTCAAGGTACAAAATAGATCTCATTTTGTTGCGTTGGGCAAAGGCACGCCGGAAACAGCAAATGGATGTAACGTCTTACCGTGGAGGGAAGTAGGAAAGTACATGTACGTGTTGTCTTCCTCTTGCCCTAAACATTGATGAGCTGAGGTTGAGGTTGTTTGGTTGAATCTTTAATTACTTTTGGCCAATCAGAATCCGCGGTCTATAAATGCAGAATCAATAAATTCTTGAGAAATTCCTTTCAGATTCATAAAAATGGGATGGTCTGTTGGGCCGGAAAAATTTGAAGTAATATTTCTTTGATTGGAAGAAAAAATTACAAACGATGATATCCGATTACAGAAGAGGGGAGAGTTTTGAGTGGATCTCCTCTTTGTTTAATGTCAGGTTGTTTGTATAGCGGGGGAGAGTGAATCTTGTTCTCCGTCGACGAGCTAAATTGAATATTTGATCTACGGATCTTCTTCTTTTTCTCGTTTAAAACACACTGATAAAGTATGAAAACTTTTTAATCAGTAATTAACAATCTCAAAGAGATTAAAATTCTTCTTCAACTCAGCAAGTGTTAGAATTTTCTCTTCTCTCTTATCAAGCCAAAGTTTTGAAGCTTTCCACAAAAACCAATAATTTTTAATCAAGCACAAAGGCAAAAGCCAAAAATGTTGAACCCTTCCCTTTAACTATTTATAACTATTTATAGGGATTCTTGGGATGTAACTACCCCTTAAATCACTCCATAATGGGGATTTTATCCCCATTATGTGGAGAAAACATATAGTGTTAATTGACCAAGTTGGTGGCTATCAGTTACAGCAGAAAATGAGGACTTCATTTTGACGCGGAGCTTACAGGCTTGCATCTGTGTTGAAACATGGAGCTCACAGGCTCGCACTAAGTTACTCAGACTCACATTTGTATTGAAACGCGACTCTGAGGTCTGTGCGTTGAAGAGTAACGTGACCATTGCATTTAGCACAGAACGCGACCTTAGCGTTGCATTGTTGATGAAGCGCAACACTTGCATTTGTATGGAAACGCGACTCTCACGTTGGAATGAGACCTGCGCTTGAGGTTTTGTCTTCAGTAATTTTTAGACAGCCTACAGAAACTGTTGGCCCAAAGGCTCATCACTCTAGTTTTTATGATGATTAACTCATGTAGTCATATTACTAATGATCTTGTATTTATATAGTTTCAGATTTAGTATCAAGATCTTAGTAGATGCTTAGCTTCAACAAAGGAGTTTTTGAACTAACACATGTAGATTCAAGAGCTCGTGCGTCAAGATCGCATCTAGCACTCGAATGGAGTCAAGCTCTTTGGATCGTATTTGGATCGAGTCGGCTTGGAGAAGGAGTTCTAAAAGAAGACCTTAGTTTGTTTAGTTTATTTTATATTTAGATCTTGTGTAAAGAAAGACTAGTGTTGATATGCTCAAGTTCACACACACAAAAGTTCAATATGTTTGGTTTTCGGTTTAACTAGTTTTGAATTTCAAATATACATATATATGATAATAGGTAAAATCAAAGCATGTGTACATGGTTTAATGTATATTAGAGTTCATTTATATACATCTATGCTTCATATATTTGAAAAAGTTATTTTGATTTCATGTGTTTAGAGTTTTGCAATTAACAAAACTTATTTTGGATTTAATATCAAAAACATAGATATATCTTTTATATATGTATTGGAGTCTATCCATACACTGTATGCTTCAAAAGAGTTTAAATATCCTATTTTGTATTTATACATGTTTGGGAAAAATTCAAAGTTTGGTTTTCAGAAAATATCGAATTTGTGTTTAACCTTAATTTTTATATCACAAAAATAGTTCAAATAGTTTGTAATATGTGTTGATTTTTGGTCACACATATTTGTTCTTCAAATATTTATAAGAATGTATTTTTGTGAAACTTATGAGAATTTATGGGATTTTATAGAAGTTAAAAGGACCAAGTTTCATACCCTTAAAATCCAGCCTGAGCCTGCTGGCGGTCAACCGACCGGTCGACCGAACCAGAGCTCGGTTGACTGGTCGGACGACTGATGTGCACAAGAACGTGCACAAGGCCATCCTATAAGGCCGGTCGACCGGGCAGTCAATCGACTGTAACTACCCAACTCTCAGGTAACGCCGGTCGACCGGGACCGGGTGGTCGACCAACATGCTGAGTGTTTTTAGGCTCGGTCGACCGGGCGGTCGACCGGTGGGCGAGTTTTTGAAAGTACACTTTAAGGGGGGATGAATAGGTGTAAGGCTAATCTAATGATAAACAATGCGAAATTAAAAACTTAATGCAACACACTTAGTATAATTAAAGAGTGTAGCCGAATTCCCGGTGAAGGGCACTGAACTATCTCCTCTAAATTCCTCTAAATAAGAGTTGAGGTGCTATATAAAGCTCTCTTAGTTTAACACAAGTATGGGCACACAATCAAGCCAAGCATGTATATGATATGAAAAATATGAACAATGCACAATGTAAGAGAGAGAGTAAGAGAAAGTGGATCAAACGCAAATACAGAGATATGTTTCGAGGTTCGAGTACCCAGCTCTACGTCCCCGCCTTCACACAGAAGGATTTTCACTAACTCGTCTACACAGGACTTCCCACACAGGGAACCTCCACTGAGGATTTTGGGCAAATACAATTGGGAGTACACAACTCCTCTCTCAACCAATATAACCTCTCTTTAGAGGTAAGACACTAAGCCAAACAACTATCAACCTCACACTTGAGGGATAAGGCTCAAAGCTAACACTCCAACAAACAATCACCTCACACTTGAGAGATTCCAACTCAATCTCCACAATCACCTCTCACTAGAGGGATATAAACACCACTTCCACAAGCACCTCTCACTAGAGGGATATCAACACAATCACCTCTCACTAGAGGGATATCACAATGAATGGAAGGTTTACAACTTGGTAGTATTAACAACCAAAAACTAATTTTTCTCACAAAATAGATCCTAATAGATAAGATAGATAGATAAGCTCAAGTGTGAGAAAATAAAGTGTTTGGAACAAAGAAAAATGCTTAGAAAAATCTCCAAATAGATATAGACTTTTAGACCAAAAACCAATTCCCAAAAGACTCTAATTTCTTTGAATTTCCAACACCTTAAAAACAAATAAAGATTAAAACTTTTAAACAAAAAAACTTTTGCTGAAAAACACTTAAAGGATGTGAAAATTGTCTCTCTTAAAATCTTGTTAAAATCAGCTCAAGAAATGGGGTATATATAGCCCAAAAGAATTCTGCCTGTTGGCAGCAGGAAAGGGCTATTTTGCCCTTCTGGTCGACCGGCCCAACGGTCATATTTCTGACCGTTGTGCCTCCGATCGACCAGGACAGGATATAGAGAGCAACAACTCTCTGTCGGTCGACCGGGGCCATTTGCAGAGAGAAAGCTCTCTGGCGGTCGAACTGGTTAGTCGACCGGCCTACCTGCCTGGGCTGCGTGCACGTCTGTGCACGCCAGTAGACCGGACCGGTCGACAGACTTCTGCCTCGGTCGACCGGTCCGGTCGACCGGTAGACAGCCTGGTCCAACATTAAGGGATTGAAAACTTGAGTTTTTTATTATCAAATAAATCCCATAAAATCACATAAATCCCAAAAAAATCAGTTCTAATTAGATCTTTGAAATACAAATATGTGTGATAAAAATTCAACACATATTTTAAACAATTTGAATCATTTTTATGTTCTTGAAAATTTACCTTAAACCAAAAACTGTATTTTTCAAAACTTGAATTTTTGAAATGGAAATTTGTTTTCTCCAAAACTCATGTAAACACAAAAACATGATATTGAAACAACTTTGAAGCATATTGCATATGAATAAAATTCAATATACATGAAAGGTATTATATCTATGTTTTTGACTTGAAATCCAAAAATAAGTTTTGTTTAAATACAAAACTCCAAATACATGAATAGCCTATCAAAATAAGTTTTTCTAAATAGATGAAGCATTGATGTATATAGATCAAATCTAATATACATTAAACCATGTAAACTTATTTTGATCTTATCTATTCATGAAAACCAAGATCGGTTAAACCGAAAAACCAAAACATGAAACTTGCGTGTGTATTAAGAACTTGAGCATATCAACACTATCTAATCTTTACAAATCTAAACAAATTCTTAAACTAAACAAACCGATGTCTTCTTGTAGAACTCCTTCTCCAAGTCGACTCGATCCAAACGTGATCCACCAAGTTTGACTCCAACCGAGTACTAGATGTGAACATGACGCTCGAGCTCTTGAATCACCATGTGAAAGCTCCAAAACACCTTTGTTGAAGCTAATCACCTGTTAATATCTTGGTTAATATCTGAAACTAAATATCACAAGATTACAAGTAAACTATAACTACATGAGTTAATCATCATCAAAACTAGAGTGAAGGGCCTCTGGGCTAACAATCTCCCCTTTTTAATGATGACAAAACTCATGGAGTTATATATGCATGGATTAAAGTTAAGCTTCATAGAAGTTCCTCCTTAAATCATGCATAGCAATAAACATAAAGATATATAATGAATGCTCAACATAAATATGCATAAACATGATATTTGATACCAATGAAATAAACTTGCTCTTGATATCAATTTTAAAATAAACATGTTCTTAAAAAAATGTTGCTCTTAATGCTCTTAATACCAACAAAAGCTCTTGATACCAACAAAACAACAAAAGATGCTCTTGATATCAATACCAACAAAAGATGCTTTTGATACCAATGGTAAAAGATAACAAATTTAAACAAACATGTATATATCAAACTCAAGATAACAAATTTAAACAAATATGCATATAAACAAACATGCATATATCAAACTCCAAAATATCTCTCCCCCCTTTTTGTCAATTCATCAACAAAGGGGTACAAACAATAAAGGGCATAAATAATATTTTTCTCCCTTTATGCATAAATCAAAACAATAAAAGTATATATGCTATATACATTCATGAAGAGGAGAGACGTTAAGTTAACTCCCCCTGCATACATGCATTTATATGAAAAGAGATGACTAAACCCTAACCACATAAAGCATAATAGGCAATGTATAAAAGGAGATGTGAAGCTCCTACTACACACGTGTACTACATACCAAAGAAACGTCAATCACTTCAATATGACATACGCTCAACATGAATCTATATATAGAGAAGATGTTAAGTTTCCCTTACATATAAGCAATACAAATCAAAACATTATGATACCAATTGAAAAATATATCAATTTAGTGTGAAGGTATACATCGAAATATCATGATACCAATTTATGATACCAATTAAAAATAAACAAAACATTTTGAAGAAACCAACAAAAATTTTGATACCAATTGAAAGATATAAATATATAGGAAATCTTGATACCAATTGTAAAAATTAGTACCAACTGAAAATATTTTACACTTTTGATACCAAATAAAAAACATAAACCAATCTTTTTGGTTAAACACTAAAATCATTTTGCAATAAAGATACCAAATAGAGAATAATATCAATTTAATATTCTTGATACCAATATTGAAAATGAAACATATACCAATTGAAAATAATTTTCATTAGGAGCATAGGAAACCAAATGAAAACTAAGATATCATTTTTCAACATAAAGAGTGGGAGTAAGAAACCAATTGAAAAATAATTGTCATTATGGACTAAATCAAGCTTAGCATGGCAAAATTTGTGCTCAAAGATATAAAGATATAGTAAGCACAATCAAAAACACACACACACACACACACACACACACACACACACACACACACACACACACACACATACACACACACATATATATGTATAAAATGTAAATACCAATCTAAATTGATATTATTTTGAAGTTGAAGCATACATATATAGAAACAATTATGAGTATACAAAATGAATATCAATTGTGATACCAATTGAAAAACACAACGAGGAACAAGTGTATAACTCATAAAGACCATCCTATTCATACACATGTTAAAATGATTTTCAATTTGAGTATATAAGGCATGGTCGCCCATCCAACCGCCCATTAAGGATAGTGATTTTCAAAAATAAGTTCGAAAATATAATATGTTCGAAAAACTCTACCAAAATGAAGAATATGAACTAGTTTTATGAAAAACTTGAAAACTAGTACGAAATTCTTTAAGCAAGGAATAAAACAAGAATATATTTAATGAGAAACATGTAAGTCACACGACCATCGACACTCAAATTCAAAAAAGCACATATCATACTCATGAAAACATAGTCATGAGAAAACATCAAGTAATATGAGTGAAAGAATCATGTGATCACAAAATCAAGAAATAAGGCAATTACGCTCAATATGATATTCCTTTTTAAAACTCATCAAAACTAAATCTACTTCAAGGTATATGTATGTTTAGTCTAAACTAGAGGTATACATACATATTCAAACACAATTGAATCTATAAAGAGATTTTGCATGAAGGGCAAATGACTCAAGGTTATACATGTATATCCAATAGTTTTAGCAAAATTAACATATACATGAAGTTAAACACATATTAGAGAAAACATGTACAAAATAGGGAATACAAGTCAAAATGTATGAATTATCAAAACTAAGCTATACTAGTACATCTAATAGGTACAAATGAGCTTTTAGGCACAAACATATAATAATCTATTTGTGCTGACTAGTTGTACAAGTATATACTCAAGTTTTAATGAAAACTAACATCTAAACATGTAATCAAATCATGAAGCATAAAATGAAACATAAACCAATATTATCATTAAGTAAATACACATGTGTTAAATTCATGATATACACAATAGTTAAACTATGGTGAGAACACAAAAGTAATAATCCATATGAACATGAGCGTATTTCAAATATTATACATGTATGTCACAAATCTAAATATCATGACATTTAACATAATAATCATAAAAACATGACATACTAAAAATTAATCATATGAAAGCATGTTAAACATAAATGGGAGTTAGAAATCGTTACCAAAACCATGAGGGTAAAATCTCTAGGTCTTCAAACCAAGGTGGTCCTCCCACCAAACTTCCCTTGAAAGTGATGCATCTAAAATAGTCACCATTAAGCTCGGAATGCATCCACCTCAAGGCACCATTACTCTCGCATCAAGTGAGAGCCCACACCTACATCAAATAAAATAGGAGTGGTCTTTGGAACCCATACTCTATTGAGTCCATGGGGTTAGCACCTTTCCTAACCCAAATAAATCTATTTGCTAAATTTACATCATGTACTCGATCATAACAAAGCTTAGTAAGGTGGCCCTTACGTCCACAATGTGTACATGTGTACACATGAGCATATATAGTGTTGTGTGTATGTACATGGGAAGCATGTGTACTCCGTGGTTTGTGTGCATGCATAGGAGGAACATGTTTCTTTTGAAACATAGATTCTAAACGTGTGTGGTTCATGGCACAATGGCTCAAAGTGGAGCCCAAACATTCAACACTCTTCTTTAATAAACAAATATCATTTTCGATCATGGAAGAAGAGGTGGAGCATGCTATAGTAACACTAGATGGTGAAGTTATACAAGCATGACAAACATGTGAATCTAAATTATTTTTCAAAGATTTATTTTCATTAGAAATTAAATCCAAACTCTTAGAGATTAAAGCAATTTTATTTTTTAAAGTTTCATTCTCTTTTAAAGTAAAATCAAGTTTTGAAGACAAGATTTCATTTTTCTTCAAAATATCATTGTAATCATTTTTGTTTATCAAAACGTTGTTTTCATTAAGGGCAAGTTCAAGTTGGGATTTCAAGGAGTCACGTTCATTTGAAATCTCAACCTTCTCTTGTAAAGCCAAATCAAGTTTCGAACACAAATCCTTATTTTCTTTATTAAGTTCAAAACTTTTCTTTTTCAAAGTTTTATATTTTTCAAGCAATTTTTCACATACAATAGAAAGTTCTTCATTTAAAGCATTGGCATCAATATGATCATCACTGGAAGAACTAGCACAATCATTTAGTTGAGTTTCTGAATTTACCTCAAGGGAGTCATTCCCTTGGACCATGTAGCATTATTGTTCGGATTCTGCTCCACTAGATTCCATCTCCACATGATTCGTCTTTTGGAGTGCAGGAGAGGTCAACGTATTCCACACTGCAAAGGCAGAATCATAATAAGAAACTAAATACAAATATTCTTTGCTTAATGTGCTTCTAAGTACCGTTAGAGCTTGTGCATTAGCCTCTATATGTTTGCTATTACCAAGATAGGATTTCTTGGTAGCGGCAAGGAAAACATGCAAGCTTATGGTCTTTAGGTACATACTCATCCTAAATTTCCACATGTCAATATTGGAAACATCAAACATGGGAGGGGTCAAGCAATCCATGAGTGTGTGTAAACAATATAAGTGTGCAAAAGCAAATCTAGATTAGCAAACCAAGATCTCACTCCTAAGTGGTTAAACCTAATATCAGGAGCATAGGCTCTGATACCAATTGAAAGTACACCTGAGGGGTGAATAGGTGTAAGGCTAATCTAATGATAAACAATGCGAATTAAAAACTTAATGCAACACACTTAGTGTAACCAAAGAGTGTAGCTGAATTACCGGTGAAGGGCTCTGGACTATCTCCTCTAAATTCCTCTAAATAAGAGTTGAGGTGCTATGTAAAGCTCTCTTGGTTTAACACAAGTATGGGCACACAATCAAGCCAAGCATGTATATGATATGAACAATATGAACAATGCATAATGTAAGAGAGAGAGTAAGAGAAAGTGGATCAAACGCAAACACAGAGATATGTTTCGAGGTTCGAGCACCCAGCTTTACGTCCCCGCCTTCACACAGAAGGATTTCCACTAACTCATCCACACAGGACTTCCCACACATGGAACCTCCACTGAGTATTTGGGCAGATACAATTTGGGAGTACACAACTCCTCTCTCAACCAATACAACCTCTCACTAGAGGCAAGGCACTAAGCCAAACAACTATCAACCTCACACTTGAGGGATAAGGCTCAAACCGACACTCCAACAAACAATCACCTCACACTTGAGTGATTCTAACTCAATCTCCACAATCACCTCTCACTAGAGGGATACAAACACCACTTCCACAATCACCTCTCACTAGAAGGATATCAATACAATCATCTCTCACTAGAGGGATATCACAATGAATGGAAGGTTTATAACTTGATGGTATTAAGAACCACAAACTAATTTTTCCCACAAAATAAATCCTAATAGATAGGATAGATAGATAAGCTCAAGTGTGAGAAAATAAAGTATTTAGAACAAAAAAAATGTTTGGGAAAATCTCCAAATAGATATGGACTTTTAGACCAAAAACCAATTCCCAAAAGACTCTAATTTCTTTCAATTTCCAACACTTTAAAAACAAATAAAGATTAAAACTTTTGAATTCAAAAACTTTTGCTGAAAAACACTTAAAGGATGTGAAAATTTTCTCTCTTAAAATCTTGTTAAAATCAGCTCAAGAAATGGGGTATATATAGCCCAAAAGAATTCTGCACGTTGGTAGCAGGAAAGGGCTATTTTGCCCTTCCGGTCGACTGCCCGGTCGACTGGGACAGGATACAGAGAGCAACAACTCTCTGCCGGTCGACCGCCCGATCGACCGGGGTCATTTCCAGAGAGCAAAGCTCTCTGGCGACCGGCCCTGCCTGGGCTGCGTGCATGTCTGTGCACGTCGGTCGATCGGACCGGTCGACCGACTTCTGCCTCGGTCGACCGGCAGACAGCCTGGTCCAACATTAAGGGATTGAAAACTTAGATTTTTTTATTATCAAATAAATCCCATAAAATCACATAAATTCTACAAAAATCAGTTCTAATTAGATCTTTGAAATACAAATATGTGTGATAAAAATTCAACACATATTTTAAACAATTTTGAACAATTTTTGTGTTCTTGAAAATTTACCTTAAACCAAAAACTGTATTTTTCAAAACTTGAATTTTAAAATAGAAATTTGTTTTCTCCAAAACACATGTAAACACAAAAATATGATATTGAAACAACTTTGAAGCATATTGTATATGGATAAAATCCAATATACATGAAAGGTATTATATCTATGTTTTTCACATGAAATCCAAAAAAAGTTTTGTTTAAATACAAAACTCCAAATACATGAATAGCCTATCAAAATAAGTTTCTCTAATTAGATGAAGCATAGATATATATAGATCAAATCTAATATACATTAAACCATGTAAACTTTTTTTGATCTTATCTATTCATGAAAATTAAGATCGGTTAAACTGAAAAACCAAAACATGAAACTTGTGTGTGTATTATGAACTTGAGCAAACACTATCTAATCTTTACAATAGATCTAAACAAAATCTTAAACTAAACAAACTGATGTCTTATTGTAGAATTCCTTCTCCAAGTCGACTCGATTCAAACGTGATCCACCGAGCTTGACTCCAACCAAGTGCTAGATGTGAACATGATGCTCGAGCTCTTGAATCACCATGTGAAAGCTCCAAAGCACCTTTGTTGAAGCTAATCACCTACTAATATCTTGGTTAAATATCTGAAACTAAATATCACAAGATTATTAGTAAACTATAACTACATGAGTTAATCATCATCAAAACTAGAGTGAAGGACCTCTGGGCCAACGTTTTGTCTTGGGCGATCGACCGGGCGGTCGATCGGTGGCTCATCGGTCAGAAATATAACCGTTGGACGGTTGACCGGTTGGTCGACCACAAGGTCAAAAATGACCTTTTCTGGCGGCACCAATGGCTATATTCTTGAGAGCCTATATAAAAGGGTTCTCTTGGGCTATTTTCATCAAGATTTTTTGAGAGCTTTTCTTCCAATCTTTTTAGTGTTTTGTAACAAGTTTAAAAAGAGTTTTTGAGCCAAAAAGTTTTATCTTTTATTTGTTTTAAAGTGTTGGAAAAATCAAAGAAAAAAGAGTCTTTAGGAATTTGGTTTTGATCCATATTTTCATATATATAATATCTCTAGCTAGTAATACTGTATTTTTATTTTCATAAAGTATTTATTTTGATTTATCGATTATTTTATTGTTAATTATTAACTTGTTTTTTGACTTATTGCATTATTAAATAAATAAATTATTTTGGAATATTAAATGGTAATTTGACTTTATATATTTACCATTATTGCTTGTTATCTTTTTAATTACTAATTAGTAATCTTTCCTATTACTATAGTTATTATAAATTTTATTAGTGTCAGTATTTATTTTTACTTTATTTATTATTCTATTTATTTTTATTAATTAACTTTATTTATGACTTCTTCTTTTCTGATTATTAATAATACCAATGTTCACATTATTTTCTAGATATTATATGATAAATTACCTTTATGAGTTATTACTAGTTTTAATTATATTATTAATTACTATCACTATTATTATTTTTAAGTAGTAGTTGTTATTGTTATTATTATATTGTTATTCTTATCATTATTATTTATTATTAGTATCTATTATTACTATTATTTTAGGATTAAGTACCAATATTATTAGTGTTATTAGTTCTAATATGTTAATTATTATTATTATTATTATTATTATTATTATTATTATTATTATTATTGTTCTTGTTATTTCTTTTCCTCTCTTCTTCCCTAGCTTTTTACGCATACCCATTAACCTATTGATCCCTATACCCATTATAAAACCCACTACCATAAACCCGTACCCATTAATTTATACCCTATCCATGCCCATTATCCATTACCTTAACCCGTTAGCTCCATAACCCAATACCCACTATCTTAAACTCCCTATATAATACTAAATATTAACCCTAAACCTAATATTATATCCTCCTCCCTCTCCTAATTCCTGCCGCCTCCTTTCCTTCATCTTCTTCTTCACCTCCACCATCCTCACGCCCACCTGTGTGAGACCCCAAGCCAACACCATCAAGCCTGAGATCCAATCCCTCCTCATCTCCAACAACAGCTGAGTTTCCCCCTCTTCAACCACACCCCCGACCTGCGACTCCAGCAGAGCCTAGCCTCCTCCTTGGCTGCACGCAGCCCACGGTACACCACGGCAACAGCCGTGAGTACCCCTCAGGCCCGCAGCCGCACCAACAACAGCCCAGACCTGCCTACCCCTTGCCACACTCCCCTCCAGTGCGCAAACACATGGCAGCCCGGAGTCCACCCGAACAACTCCCTGCACATTCAGCCCTTCTCTTCAGCCGTGAACACCAGCCCCCATGGCAACGTCATCTCCCCCTTAATGGCCATGGCACCCTGGAGTCTTCCGCGACCTCCTCCTCTCCTTCGCAACCCCCTCTCTCGGCGCGCGACAGCCCCCTATCCCCTCCTCTTGCTGTGGCCCCTGTCCAGCCGAGTCCCCAGGCAGAGCTTCCCCCAACCAGAGCTCCTCCGAACATCTTCTGTCACTCCATGGATCGCCGTCGGTGAGCGCGAACGCACTAACGCCCTTCACGGCTAGATCCTCTATCAAAGACATCCTCCGCGGTCCCGACGCCTCCGCCAGAGCCTCTGTCGGCGCGCCGCAAATCGCCCCGAGGTTAGTACATTTATAAGTGTAAGGGTAAACTTGTAATAATATGGAAGTGTAATTAAATGTGCATGGTTGTGTGCGTGAGTGTAGATGTGGTATGCATGCATGTGTATGCATGTATTTATGCATGGATGTGTGCGTGTGTATGGGTTTTAATTCATGTAAGTGTCTTGAATTTAGTTGTGTTTTAATTAAATATATAGCATGTAATGCAATGTGATTATGTGTGCATGTGTGGTGAATGCATATGCATGAGTGCATGAGTATAGGTGTATGCATGAGTAGTGGTGTGTATAGGGGTGTGTATGTGTAGTTAAATGTTGGGGTTATTAATTTACATAGTGTTTGGATATGTTGCAAGTGTGTGTTGCGTGAGTTATTTAATTGTGTGTGTATATAAATATATATGTATATGTGTATAAGTGTACATGGGTGTACACATTTGTGTCGGTGTGCTCGGCTGGGTGTTAAGTGTATATTTATATTTATTTGTATGTTCGCTTGCGTGTTGCAACGTTTTGGACCCGTTCGGTGAGATCCGAACCCAGCTTTAGTAGACCCGGACTTGATCCAGATTCGTGCTGTTATGGACCCGATACACAGGAGATTCAAAGATTAATCCATGGGATGATCCGTAGATCAGTACCGGTTCGTGCAGTGAAGATCAGACGACGATTGGGTTCCAAAATTGCGTCATTTCATGTGAGTGTTTGTTCTTGTGGATTACCGTTGTCGGTATGCATTTACATGTTACTTTTATCATTTCATGTGACATTCTATTATATTTTATCAGTTCGATTACTTGTATTACTTATGAGTCATCCATGATTGTTTACTTTATTTACTTAGTTGATAGAAGCTTGATCAGCATCATTTCATGTGTTAGTAGTTTGTCGTTGTTGGTTTAGGCCTAGAAGCGATATACCTTAGACAGTGACCCGTTTCAATCCACTGGTTAGTTGGCCCAGTTCGTATTTGAGGACAGATGATATATTTCACGTAGAGTACTTCTCAGACTTTTTATTCTTTCATTTGGTAATAACTTTGGTGATGATTCATTTGGGTATTGACGGTGGACTTGTTATGACGTTACTTTACTAAGAGATTGGATTTCCTTATACTTAGATCAGTATATGAATTTATAGTTGTGAGTATTTGGGATTTATTTAGATGATATGTTGTTGATATTGAGTATCAAAAGTAGATATTCTAGACCATATGTTGTTTGAGGATGATTCCCTTACTTCGTTATGATTTTGGTATCCGTTGACTTATTAATCTCGAGGACATACCATGTGCTTTATGTATAGCTATTGATTACTTCAGTTAATAGAGATTGAGTTATTATAATAGTGAACTAGTCGATATCGATGATCTTGTACTTCAGAGTTATCAGATAGCAGTCATCACTTTATCAGTTATTA
This sequence comes from Agave tequilana, assembly GCA_038442645.1. NCBI lineage: Eukaryota > Viridiplantae > Streptophyta > Magnoliopsida > Asparagales > Asparagaceae > Agave > Agave tequilana. The sequence continues at coordinate 48,244 of JAVJIF010015038.1, read as the reverse complement.
GTGAGATTATTTGTTGGTGATCATATGATGTGTTCAGAGTTTATAAGAGTTGGTTGATATCTGTATCAATTATCAGTTGTCGGTGATACCATTGTGTTAGTGGTTATACCTCCAGTATCTTATTTAAGATGTCAGATATTAGTTGTCAGTTACTTAGTTGTCAGATATCAGTTGTCAGTTGTCAGATTATCAGCTAGTATTGACATCAGTAGTTGTTAGAGATATCAGTTACTACATATTAAATCACATTGATTTCCTGTTAATAAAAGATACCATAACCCGGGGACAGGGGTAATTGCCTGATGATGCATGCCGTGTATTTTGGAAGGACTTATTATGGTACTGAGTTATGGGTTCCAAGCATGGGAACCAAGGTAGTACTGGATACCTAATTATTCAGTTATCAGTTATCAGGGCTATGTGATCGAGCCAAACCTGCACAAAAAAAAATACAGAAATTTAGAACATTATTAGGTCCTCAATACTACCGTGTAGCTTAGGGCTAATGGGTCATGATCCACAGGGAGGGACAGCGATGGAAGCGTTATATAAGTTTCTTCTTGTAATTTACAAAAATTAATTAATACTTATCTTCTCAGTTTATAAAAATAAAATAAAAATATTAAGTTAAGTTAAGAGAAGATGGTAGAAGAAGAGATGGTGTTGTTGTTTTATTTTAATTATAAAAGAAAAAGAAACAAAAAGAGATAAAGAAAAGTATTGATGCAAAAATCAAAAATAAAAAGAAATAAAAGAAGAATATTTACCTCTACTGTTGAACCATAATTAAATTTATCTTAGCATGGAGTAAAGCAAAGTAATAGAAAAGAATAAAGAAAAGTAAGGCTTTGGCGAGATCGAGCACAATGAAGAAAAGTGAGAAATCTCCATTGATTGTTACCTTCAATATAAGCTTCTTAAAGAAAAGATTACAATAGTGTCACTCTACAATAACTCTTCCTCTCTTTTAATCATGTAACTCTATCTAACCTAAGCTAAAAAGAAAATTAAATAAAAATAAAAATTTCATTGAAGAAGAAAAGCTCTTTCTGAAGTGGTGCCCTTTCTGTCTTCGAGGTACTAGGGTATTTATAGAAGAAAACCAGAGGAATAGAAAGCGTATGAAGATAAGAAGAGCTAGATATTCTAAATTTGAATTCTCCCATTATCTCCAAACTTGATTTCATTTATCCAGAAATTCAATTCTGATCTGCAGCTTGTTGACGTGTTGATTGCTGAATATCACTTCTCAAATGGTAGAATTGGAAAGAGTGATCAAAAGAAGAATTGTATCCCTTTAAGTCTTCTTTCTGTAGCATCTTAAGTCATCAGATTTAAATTTTGGTAGCGAAAGTTATGATTAAAATGTTAAACTGTATCCAGCCTGAATCCGAATCTAAATTGCTTCATCTCATCCGTTGATCTTCTCTCATCCATTTATCCTCTTAAATTTTCAATTTGTCTTCTAGATGATAAGATATTCATTTATCTTCAGCAAAACAGATAGGGTCTTCAAATAATCCGTTTTTCGCTTGAAATGAGATGATATTATCTTATCTGATATATTCAGTTTTCAGATAAGATAGCTTCTATAACCTTTGGATTTGAATCGATCCCCTTTGATTTGAACTTTTGATTAAATTGGATAAATCTGTCAATCTCTTTCTTTTTTCCTTAATTACCCTACACACCATTGGACATGAAAAATACATTAATAGTTGAGTTTTATTTAAATATAAATACAGAAATGTGGCACATATGATATGAAAACATTTAATGCACGTGTATGTTCACACCCCTACACTTATCTTTTGCTCGTCCTCGAGCAAAATAAAGAGAAATGAAAAAAACTAAACTGACTTAACCTAACTCACTTTCGTAGGAATCACGGTTGCACTTAGCACGTGCAGCAAGCCGTTAAACCTCTAGGTTAACCCTAGAGGACGAGTTTTGTCTCCTGAGGGTTTTCAGTGGATTACACCCACAAAATCCATGAAGAAAAAGAAATAAAGTGTTGGTATTTTCGAAAATGCATTTTGAAGGAAAAAAATATTTGAAGTATTAATGTAAAAATTCAAGTAATCTATAAGTCATATGATTATCAAAACTTAGTTATTCCTAAACTTAGTCTCTATTCGAAAAATTATTTTCAATCAAGGTAGGAATTAAAATTGTATTTCTCATCTAGTCCGTTATTTTTCCCTAAGTCATATGTACCTTGTGACCGTAAAAATTTGACTCAGGATTCTTCAACTCTAACTCTTATGTCTATTATTATATATATATTTTTTATTTTTTTTAACATTTATGGCGGTAATATTCTTTAGCTCTATTAGGCTTTCTAATTCGCCCATGTAACGAGCCTTAGTCCGTGACTCCCAAACCAGACGGTTTTAGCGCACCGGGTGAGAAAGTAGATTTAGGAATCAAGCAAATAAGGCCACAAAACTAAAGATTTTATTTATGTGAACCACTTTAGGCGTGAATACTTATGCTTTATGAGGTACAAATACCCAGCTTAATCAGAGGATTTTATATAATAATTTTTTTATAAGGCATAAGAATCTTTATTTTAGAACCCTAAGTGTGTAAGTGTATAAATTGTGCATATCTTATTAAGGTAAAAATCAAGACTAAATTACTTTTTCAATTTTTCTTCCTAACCTCAAAATCAACAAATAATTTTATTTTGACCAAGTATAAGAAATCTTAATTATGATCCTCTTATTCCTTAAAATTAACTTAATTTTTACAAAAATAAGTCAAAGTGTTATTTTCCTTTTCAAAAAGTTTTAAAGAAAGAATTTTTTTAAATTAATAAAGTTAATATGTTAGGAAACCCTCCCCACACCTAACTCATGCATTGTCCTCAATGTATGAATGAAATGCAATAATACATGAAAAAGGAGAAAGGGAAGAAAAATTTTCACCTCAAGGTGGTGGTTCCGGTGGTGAACTCATTGGGCTAAGTGTTTCTACTCAATCTAGATACAATGGATTTTCATGGGACCTACCTTTCATAACCTCTTTCCTTTTAACATTTTTATAATCCCCAATAGGAATAGGATAATGCAAGATCTTAGCATGAAAATTTTCCCAGTTATATGACCAATCTTGGAATATCATCACAGAGTCATATTGATCTAAATCTTGGTCCAACAGTGGAATGTGATTTTGTGGAATAGATGATTTGGGCTCAACAATGAAAGGAATAGGAACCGATACTGACTCGAGAATAAAACTCAAGTCAAGTTTAGGTTCGAGAGTCAGAGTTAGTTCATGGTTTTGATCCAAATCATAGAATTCAAGTTCGCATTCATTTCCCAATAATGGAATGTGACTATCCAACATTGGTAGTTCACGTTTAAGCTCTATAAGGATAGGAATAAGTGTTGGCTTTGGAATTGGGTCCAAATCGGGTAAGGATACCGAAGTCAGCATAGATTCAAAAAGTGAAATTGAATCACAATATTGAAAATCGGTGACACATTCATCTTCGAGTTCAATCTCATTGAAATGAAAAACTTGCCAATTTGTCAATGGGTTGATATTGGTCAAGTTCAAAATTATGTGGTGAAATTGAATCTTGGTTAAAATCTCAAAGATACCATGATTCTTCATCAATATGGTTAGGAGAATTAGGAATGATCGAAAATGTGTTCGGTAGAGTTTTCTCATTTTTATCATTAATTGTGTTGACAAAATTACTCACTTTTACTTCTAACCTATTAAGAGATTTGAGACAATCCGTTTGGAATTGAATACAATCATTTTGGGACTGAATTATGAATTTCATATTCTTTTCAAAGTCAACCGGTTCTTCTTGTTGCGGTTGGACTTGGAAATTAGAGTAAGGATCTTGGATTTGGTAATTGTGAAGGTTCACCTAGAGGGGGGGGTGAATAGGTGATGGCTAATCTAATGGTCACTTAATGCCTAATAATGCGAAAGCTAAAAAACAATTATGACCAAATTAAACTTTTACACTAAACATCACGTATAACCAAAGAGTGTTGCCGAATTCCCTGTGAAGGGCTCTGGACAAACTCCTCTAGATTCCCCTTGAATGGGTTGAGGTGCCGTGTTGGCTCTCTTGGTTGAATACAAGTGTTAGCAAACAATCCTAAGAAAGTATATCAATAATCTCACAATGTATATCTAGCATATAAAGATAGACAATAGACACATGCAAGATATAATAAGAGACAAAGAGAGAGAGAGAGAGAGAGAGAGAGAAAGAGCAATCGCAAACACAAAGGGTTTGTTTTGAGGTTTGAGCACACTTACTCTACATCCCCGCCTTCGACACACGAAGGATTTCCACTATGCAAGATCCCAATGGATCTCTCCTCGGTGCCGCAACACCTACAAGCCCTCGGACTCCCTAGTCCCGTACACACGCAAGCTCACTAGCTCTCCGAGGCCGCACCTCAAACACGGAGTTCGCACCCGAACCCGAAACACCTAGTCCACACTAGGACCCGAAACAATCGCGAACACACACGTCCGCCTCCTCAAAGAAACAAATGAAGTCTTTGGTGATCACAACACTTTGATCACCTAAAAACTATCTCACTACAACACTCCTATAAGATGAATAGCAATGGATGGCTCAAGTGTTTGTGTGAGAAAAACTAGGAAAGAGATAGTGGAGGAAAACTCAAGAAATTCTCTTTTACACTCTTGATAAAACTTTCCTTTAGATAGGAAATATTTGCTCTCTACTTTGTGGAGAAAAACTTCTGAAAAGAGTGAAAAAAACTGGCTCTAAAACTATCTCCAAATCTTAAAGAAAACAGCCCCCAAATGACCCTTTATATAGAGTCTGGAAAACTAGCCGTTGGGGCTCTGTCAGAGCTGCCGGTCGACCGCCAACGGTCAGAAATCCGACCGTTGGAGCCACGGTCGACCGCCCGGGTTGACCGAGCCACTGGAGCACAGAGTCAAACTCTCTGTCGGTCGACCCGTACGGTCGGCCGAACTTTCCAGAGAGCAGAGCGCTCTGGAGCGGTCGACCCGTACGGTCGGCCGTCCTCCAGTGCAGAAAGGCGTGCACGTCTGTGCACGTCGGTCGACCGAACCAGTCGACCGACTTCAGGATTAGTCGACTATAAAGGAAGCAAGTCGACTTATCTGAAGCCTGAAACAGTTTTTCAGGGATTAAAAATTTAGTCTTTTTGGCTCAAATAAAATCCCATAAAATACTAAAAAATCTACAAAAATAGTTTAACCAATATACTTTGATAATCAAACATGCTTGCACAAAATCAAGGCATGTTATAAAAGATTGGACTATTTTTGTAATAGGAAATATTTGGCTTATGATAAAAACTGTTTTTCCAAAACAATATTTTCCTAAAACATGTTTTTCCAAATCTTCATCAAATACAAAAACAAGATATACTTTTAAAGCATAGTGTGTATGGATATGATCCACTACACAATCATGATGAAATATCTATGTTTTTGTCATAAGGCTTTAAACTTAGTTTTGGTTAAAAGATAAGTATATGAGAAATACCAAAAACCAAAATAGTATTTTTCTAAAAGAAAATCTTTTGTAAAACAAAACTAACAAGAGTGTGTGTGTGATAAATACTTGAGCAATCCACTAACTACTCTATCCTTTACATTTTATCTAAAACAAAAACAAAATCTTATACCTAGACACAAGTCTTGATCTTCTTGAAGTCTTCACTTGAAGGCTTCTCATCTTCTTGACTTGGTCCAAGCTTGATCCAAAAGCTCCTTGGATAACACCGTGCTAGCTCCAAATCTTGACATTTTATCCTTTGTTGAGCTATGCACCTACTAAGATCTTGATAATGAATCTGTCACTAATTAAACACAAGATCATTAGTAAACATAACTTCATGAGTTGATCATCATCAAAACTAGGGTGATAGGCCTTTGGGCCAACAATCTCCCCCTTTTTGATGATGAAAAAACTCATGAAGTTATATATGCATGGATTAAAGTAAAGCTTCAAAGAAGCTCCCCCTTAACTCATGCATAGACATAAATAATAATATTTGACAATGAATCTCATAAATATGTATGCAAATGTATGGAGATAAAATATATCAAATTCTTTTTCTCCTATTTGCAAATGTATGCAAATGTATGGAGATAAAACATATCAAATTCTTTTTCTCCTATTTGCAAAACAAAACATATATGCATAAACATAAAATCTTATTATGTATATCTATTGTTTATTGTGTTATGTATGAGAAAACTAAACACAAGTATGCATATAAACTCAAAATCTTTCTCCCCCTTTTTGTCAATCATCAACAAAGGGTTCAAAGTGAAATCAAATCAAACAAATTTTTCTCCCCCTTTTTGTCAAAACAAAGAGATCAAGAAGGGGTAATACAAATTCAATCAATAAAAATTTATATGCGATATGCATTCATGAAGAGGAAGACGCTAAGTTAACTTCCCTACACATATGTATTACATGAAGAAGGGATGACAAGCCCCAATTCACATAACATATATTATGCAATGCATAAGAGGAGATGTGAAGCTCCTCCTACAAACGTGTATCACATAAAGAAGAGTTGTCAAGCTCCTCAATACAAGATACACTCATCATGAATCTATATGTAGAAGAGATGTTAAGCTCTCCTTGCATATAGGAAATACATACCAAAACATTTTTAATTTTTCTTAAAAAAATTTTAAGGTATCAGAGCTCTTGTAAAACAAACAAATTTTAAGATACCAAATTGAAAATAATCATTATTGTAAAACATATTGATACCAATTGAAATTTAACAAATATGAAGTTGAAGCATTTTGATATCAATGGTAAACATAATGATCCAAAAAAATTTTTATTTTTCATCATAAACTTTGTGCTTTTAAAAAATGTGAACCAATTGTAAGTTAAGCACATGAAAATCATATATATGTATGAAATGAGTATACCAATTGAAATTGATACATACATATATAAGAAAACAAAATATGAGTATATACAAAAATTATCAATTTAGATACCAATTGAAAGAATTTCAATGATACCAATTGAAATAACAATGTAAATCAAGTATATATCTCATATAACTACCACTCAATCATGGTTCAAGTTTTAAATGATTTCATTTCAAAGCATACATGAACATGATCTCCCATCCATCCTCCATTGATGGTAGGGGTTTTCAAAAATTAGATTTGAAAATATTTTAGCATTGAAAATCACTACCAAATGAAGAATAATAACTAGTTAAAATAATTTTGAAAAACTAGTTAAAGATCCTTCAAAACATGAAATCAAAGCATATGTATTTCATGAATCATATCAAATACACAAATATGACACTCAAGATTGTTGGCCCAAAGGCCTATCACTCTAGTTTTGATGATGATCAACTCATGTAGTTATATTTGCTAATGATCTTGTTTAATTAGTGACAGATTCTTTATCAAGATCTTAGTAGGTGCAAAGCTCAACAAAGGATTAAATGTCAAGATTTGGAGCTAACACGGGGTGATCCAAGGAGCTTTGGATCAAGCTTGGACCAAGTCAAGAAGATGAGAAGCCTTCAAGGGAAGACTTCAAGAAGTTGAAGACTTGTGTCTAGGTATAAGATTTTTATTTGTTTTAGATAAAAATGTAAAGGATAGAATAGATTGGTGGATTGCTCAAGTATATCTTACGCACACACTCTTGATAGAATTGCTTTCATAAAAGATTTTCATGTTTAGAAAAGAATTTTTATTTGAGAAAAAGATTTTTCATTGGACAAAATACATGTCTTTGTTTTTGATGTTACCTATATACATATCTTTCAAAACCAAGTTTAGTGCTTTATGTCAAAAACTAGATATTTCATCTTGATTGTGTAGTGGATCATATCCATACACACTATGCTTTAAAGTATATCTTGTTTTTGTATTTGATGAAAATTTGGAAAAACATGTTGATATTTCAAAACCAAGTTTAGTGCTTTATGTCAAAAACTAGATATTTCATCTTGATTGTGTAGTGGATCATATCCATACACACTATGCTTTAAAGTATATCTTATTTTTGTATTTGATGAAAATTTGGAAAAATATGTTGTTTTAGAAAAACAGTTTTTATTATGAGCCAATATTTCCAAGTTACAAAAATAGTCAAATCTTTAATAACATGCCTTGATTTTGTGCAAGCATGTTTCTATATCATAAAACTATTTTTTGTAGAATTTATATGTATTTTGGGGATTTTATAAAAAGATTTTTATACCAGTTTTCCAGACCAGAACTGGCCTGACAGGCTGGTCCGGTCGACCGGGCGGTCGACCGCACCAAGGGCCGGTCGACCCACGGTCGACCGGACGTGCACAGACGTGCACGCCTGTGTGCACTGGAGAACGGTCGACCGCTTCAGAGAGTCTGCTCTCTGGAAATTCCGGTCGACCGCACCGGTCGACCGACAGAGAAGTAATTCTCTGCTCCAGGTGCGCGGTCGACCGGGCCGGTCGACCGGAGGCTCCAACGGTCGGATTCTTGACCGTTGGCGGTCGACCGAACCGGTCGATCGGCAGTACTGACAGATTCTAACGGCTAGTTTTCTGGCAGCCTATAAATTGGGGTTTTTGTCATTGTTTGAAGCTAAGATTTTAGGAGAGCTTTTGTCCAGTTATTTCCATTCTTTTAGCAGAGTTTTCTCCACAAAATAGAGTGCCAATATTTCCTATCAAAAGGGATTTTATCAAGAGAGTGTTTATTGTGATTTCTTGAGTCTTCCATCAAAGTTCTTTCCTTGATTTCTCACACTACACTTGAGCATCCATAGTTATATCTATCCTATAGGAGTGTTGTAGTGAGAGTTTTGTTAGGTGATCAAGTGTTTAGATCACCAAGATCTTTCTTGTATTTGAGGAAGCGGGCAAGTGTGCTCGCGGTGTTTTGAGTTCGGGTGCAGACTTGTTGTAAGAGGTGCGGCCTCGACGAGCCGGTGGGCTTGTGGTGTGTAAGGGACTTTGGGAGTCCGAGGGCTTGTAGGTGTTGCGGCACCAAGGAGAGATCCGGTTGGATCGTGCATAGTGAAAATCCTTCGTGTGTCGAAGGCGGGGATGTAGAGCAAGTGTGCTCGAACCTCGAAACAAAACCCTTTGTGTTTGCGATTGCTCACTCTTGCTCTCTTACTCTTTTTGTCTCACTTATATCTTTGCATTAATTTATAGTCTTTATCTCTTATATGCATGATATACCTTTGTGCTCATAATTGCTATACTTGCTTGGGATTGTTATTAACACTAGTATTCAACCAAGAGAGCCAACGCGGCACCTCAACCCATTCAAGGGGAATCTAGAGGAGTTTGTCCAGAGCCTCGCAAGGGGAATTCGGCAACACTCTTGTGTTATACATAAGTGTTCAATTAAAAGAAGTTTAATTTGGTCAACTTAGTTTTAATTCCGCATTATTTTTTCATAAGTGACCATTAGATTAGCCATCACCTATTCACCCCCCTCTAGGTGATCTTACAATTGGTATCAGAGGAGTGCTCTTGATATTGGGTCTAACAACCTAAGAGTTAAAGATCCTCTTTTAGGCTAATCACAAGATTTGTACACACACAATGGACTTCATGTCACCACCCACCTTTGACATTCTTAACATCCAAATTTGGAAGGTTAAGATGTCTTTGTTCCTCAAAGGACTTGGCCTTAGTGTATATCTTGCCACAACTAATAAAGAATATTGCTTAAATGGTAAGAACATTGAGGCTAATGCAAAAGCCCTTCATGCTATTAAGTCAACCCTAAATGATGATTATTTGTCTAGGGTTTCTAATGTTGAATCGGCTTTTGTACCTTGGGACATCATCACCTCTCTTGGCGAAAAGGATCTATATTATGCCGGGAGTGATTCGGACGTTGGAAGCGACACCTCCAACGTGTGCTACATGGTCCAAGGGGATGACCCCCTTGAGGTAAACACCAAATCCGATGATGAGGACATGTCATATGATGAGCTTACTACCTTTTGTCATCTTGTGCTTGAAAAATATGACATGCTTAAGAAAAATAATAAAAATTTGAAAAAGGACATTGCTTGCATGCATAAAGAACATGACTCATTTAGAGATAACATTGCATGCTTAGAAAAAGATAACAAAAGTTTGAAAAAGAAATTTGATTGCATGCATGTAGAAAATGATTCTTTTAGAAATAAACTTGCATGTTTAGAAAAAGAAAATGAAGATTTGAAAAATGAGAATGTTTCCCTTATGTCTAAATTAAATAATTTATGTAAAGGAAACAATGATTTGAAAAATAAAATTGATATGGTGGAAAAACAAAAAGAAGTTGTTTTTCAAGAAAATAAATCTTTAAAAAGAAAAATTTGTGAAAAAGAAAAGGAAAAGGTTTGTAAAAAGAAAAAGAAAATTGTTCATATATCTCATCATGCTTCTCATGCTCACATTGATAAAAATGAGATTAAAAATTTGAAAAATAAAATTGATAATTTGAGCTCTAATTTGAGCTCATGTGCATTCAATCATACTAGATTGGAATCCTTGTTTCAAAAGAAACAAGTTCCTCATACTCATGCACATTCACATCATGCACATGCTTATGATGCACATCATGCTCACACTCCCACTCATAAGTATGCTAAGGTGTACATATGTATACATTGTGGCCGCAAAGGCCATTTAGCAAAATTTTGTTATGAAAGGTTAAATGTTCTTATTTTTGATAAAAATAAAAATGCTTGGGTTCCTTACAAGACTAACCCCATAGGACCCAAGAAAATATGGGTACCAAAATCCCCACCTTGTGTATTTGATGTAGGTGAGGAATCTCTCAAAACGTGAGAGATTTGGTGCCTTGATGGTGAGTGCATTTGAACTAGAATGACACATACTTGGAGCACCGCTATCAAGGAATTTTGGTGGGTCAACCACCATGCTAGGAGCTTTGGAGTTGGTAACAATTTCTAAACTCCTATTTCATTATGCACATGCTTTTAATTTCATGTATCATATAGCATTTTTTTTGGGTGCTTCATGTGGCATTTACATGCTTAAATGTAGAATGTGTCAAAACTTGCATTTATACATATATGAATAGTGTACTACAATTGACTCATATATATTTGAACTTCATGCTCATTTGTATCCACTATATGCATGTGTATAGGCTAGTTTTGATGATTCGGTCATTTATACTTGTTATGCCTATCTTTGATCTTACTTCATGTATATGTGTGTTTAATTCAAATCTAATAAATATACATGTATACCCCTTGAGTCATTTGCCTTCATGCAATATATATTGGACTCTTTTCATATTTGGGATATGTATGCATATTGTTAGAATTGGATAAATCATACATATACCATGAAGATTAGTATTTTAAATAAATAATAATAAAAAAAATGATTTTTCATGTTTTGATTTGTACAACAAAATGTGATTTATGATCTTTTTGAGCTTGAATGACTATTTTCATAAAAATGCTATTTACATGATCTTTTGAACACTCATCTTTATGATACAAAATATTTTGAGCTTTATAGACCATGAGTGATTAAATCTTTATGTATTTAGCAATGCTTTATGAAAAATATATGATTTGTTTTAAGATGAAAAATAAGGTTTTCATGAGATTCATGCTTCACTTTCTATTTTCATGAAAATACCATTTACATAACCTCTGAACACTCATCTTTTATGATAAAAGATAATTTTTGAGCTTTATGGACTATGAGTGCTTAAACTTGTATGTATTTAGTATAATTCATAAATAACATATGATTTCATGTTTTTGAAGGATCTTTAACTAGTTTTTCAAAAATTATTTATAACTAGTTATTTATTCTTCAAATTTGGTAGTGCTTAAACATAACTATCTTTTAAACCTACCAATTTTTGGTTTTGAGTATATACATGATTTACAGTGTTAATTTTATAATTGGTATATTACTCACATTTTGGTTCCTATATATGTATGCCCTAATTTTCAAATTGGTCTTATCTATTCACATACATATATATGATTTCTTGTGCCTGCTTTACAATTGATTTACATTCTTAAAAGCACAAAAAAGTTTATGCTAAGTTCACACCTTATATTAACTATGCATAAGCTTATGAAAAATAAAAAGATTTTATTTTAGATCTTTTATTTGTTATCAATAGGCCTCAACTTCAAATTTGTTATATGATTACAATTGATATCAATATGTTTGAAACATTAAAAGATTTTGCAATGATAACTTGATATCACACATCTTCAAGTGCTATTTTCTATGGTATCAAAATTACAAATTATGATTGGTTCAAATTTGTTTTATTGAGAAAAGTTCAAAATTAGTTTTGATAAAAGAATAATAATAATAATAAAAATGTTTTGTTTTGTATTTCCTATATGCAAGGAGAGCTTAACATCTCTCTTACATATAGATTCATGTTGAGTATATTATAAATTGAGGAACTTAACATCTCTTCTTTATATGATATACGTGTGTAGGGGGAGCTTCACATCTCTTTCTATGCATTACATAGTTATGTTGTGTGAATTAGGGCTTCACATCCCTCCTTCATGCAATGCACATTGTAGGGAAGCTAACTTAACGACTTCCTCTTCATGAATGTATATCGCATATAAATCTTTATTGGTTGATTTGTATACCCCATCTTGATTTCTTTGCTTTTGACAAAAAGGGGGAGAAAATTTTATTTGATTTGTTTTTTACTTTGACCCCTTTGTTGATGATTGACAAAAAGGGGGAGAAGTATTTGAGTATATATGCATGTTTTCATTGCTTAAGGAGAAGAAGTAGTTGTCTTCCTTGTTAGTTATGCATATATGTTTTGTTATGTTTTGTTATTTGCAAATAGGAGAAAAAGATTTGATTTATGATTTGATTTAAGATTTGATTTATGCTATGATTACATGTTCTATCTCCCACATTTGCATACATGTCATATGCTTCATTGCCATATCTTATTACTTTTGTCTATGCATGAGTTAAGGGGAGCTTCTTTGAAGCTTTACTTTAATCCATGCATATATAACTTCATGAGTTTTGTCATCATCAAAAAGGGGAGATTGTTGGCCCAAAGGCCTATCACTCTAGTTTTGATGATGATCAACTCATGTAGTTATATTTGCTAATGATCTTGTTTAATTAGTGACAGATTCTTTATCAAGATCTTAGTAGGTGCAAAGCTCAACAAAGGATTAAATGTCAAGATTTGGAGCTAGCACGGGGTGATCCAAGGAGCTTTGGATCAAGCTTGGACCAAGTCAAGAAGATGAGAAGCCTTCAAGGGAAGACTTCAAGAAGTTGAAGACTTGTGTCTAGGTATAAGATTTTTATTTGTTTTAGATAAAAATGTAAAGGATAGAATAGATTGGTGGATTGCTCAAGTATATCTTACGCACACACTCTTGATAGAATTGCTTTCATAAAAAGATTTTCATGTTTAGAAAAGAATTTTTATTTGAGAAAAGATTTTTCATTGGACAAAATACATGTCTTTGTTTTTGATGTTACCTATATACATATCTTTCAAAACCAAGTTTAGTGCTTTATGTCAAAAACTAGATATTTCATCTTGATTGTGTAGTGGATCATATCCATACACACTATGCTTTAAAGTATATCTTGTTTTTGTATTTGATGAAAATTTGGAAAAACATGTTGATATTTCAAAACCAAGTTTAGTGCTTTATGTCAAAAACTAGATATTTCATCTTGATTGTGTAGTGGATCATATCCATACACACTATGCTTTAAAGTATATCTTGTTTTTGTATTTGATGAAAATTTGAAAAAACATGTTGTTTTAGAAAAACAGTTTTTATTATGAGCCAATATTTCCAAGTTACAAAAATAGTCAAATCTTTAATAACATGCCTTGATTTTGTGCAAGCATGTTTCTATATCATAAAACTATTTTTTGTAGAATTTATATGTATTTTTGGGGATTTTATAAAAAGATTTTTATACCAGTTTTCCAGACCAGAACTGGCCTGACAGGCTGGTCCGGTCGACCGGGCGGTCGACCGCACCAAGGGCCGGTCGACCCACGGTCGACCGGACGTGCACAGACGTGCACGCCTGTGTGCACTGGAGAACGGTCGACCGTGCCGGTCGACCGCTTCAGAGAGTCTACTCTCTGGAAATTCCGGTCGACCGCACCGGTCGACCGACAGAGAAGTAATTCTCTGCTCCAGGTGCGCGGTCGACCGGGCCGGTCGACCGGAGGCTCCAACGGTCGGATTCTTGACCATTGGCGGTCGACCGGACCGGTCGACCGGCAGTACTGACAGATTCCAACGGCTAGTTTTCTGGCAGCCTATAAATTGGGGTTTTTGTCATTGTTTGAAGCTAAGATTTTAGGAGAGCTTTTGTCCAGTTATTTCCATTCTTTTAGCAGAGTTTTCTCCACAAAATAGAGTGCCAATATTTCCTATCAAAAGGGATTTTATCAAGAGAGTGTTTATTGTGATTTCTTGAGTCTTCCATCAAAGTTCTTTCCTTGATTTCTCACACTACACTTGAGCATCCATAGTTATATCTATCCTATAGGAGTGTTGTAGTGAGAGTTTTGTTAGGTGATCAAGTGTTTAGATCACCAAGATCTTTCTTTGTATTTGAGGAAGCGGGCAAGTGTGCTCGCGGTGTTTTGAGTTCGGGTGCGGACTTGTTGTACGAGGTGCGGCCTCGACGAGCCGGTGGGCTTGTGGTGTGTAAGGGACTTTGGGAGTCCGAGGGCTTGTAGGTGTTGCGGCACCAAGGAGAGATCCGGTTGGATCGTGCATAGTGGAAATCCTTCGTGTGTCGAAGGCGGGGATGTAGAGCAAGTGTGCTCGAACCTCGAAACAAACCCTTTGTGTTTGCGATTGCTCACTCTTACTCTCTTACTCTTTTTGTCTCACTTATATCTTTGCATTACTTTATAGTCTTTATCTCTTATATGCATGATATACCTTTGTGCTCATAATTGCTATACTTGCTTGGGATTGTTATTAACACTAATATTCAACCAAGAGAGCCAACGCGGCACCTCAACCCATTCAAGGGGAATCTAGAGGAGTTTGTCCAGAGCCTCGCAAGGGGAATTCGGCAACACTCTTGTGTTATACATAAGTGTTCAATTAAAAGAAGTTTAATTTGGTCAACTTAGTTTTAATTCCACATTATTTGTTCATAAGTGACCATTAGATTAGCCATCACCTATTCACCCCCCTCTAGGTGATCTTACAAAGATCTATAAAGCTCATAAAAAGATGTTCATGAAATAAGGTCATGACAAAATGAATAAAATGTGAGTGTACAAGAGTCACGTAAATAGCATTTTCATGAAAATAGACATTGAAGCTCAAAAGTGATCATGTATCAAATTTTTATTAAAACAAAAACATGAAAAATCATTTTTCAATAAAACAAACAAACTTCTAGGTATATGTATGATTTATCCAATCCTAACAATATACATACATATCCCAAACATAAAAGAGTCTATCAAATGTATTTGCATGAAGACAAGAGACTCACGGGTATACATGTATATTTATTAGATTTGAGTTAAAAATACATATACATGAAGTAAAACACGAAAATTGGCAAAACAAGTATAAATGAGAATCATCAAAACTAGTCTATACATGTGCATATAGTGGGTACAAATGAGCATGAAGTGCAAACATATATAAATCACGTGTAACTCACTATTTGTACATGTATAATACAAGTTTTGATAAAAACTACATCTAAGCATGTTTTTACCACATGAAGCACATAAAATAAATAAAACATGATCATGCTAAGAATATCATGAATGAGCAAGTATGAACATAAATAAGATGGGAGTTTAGAGATTGTTACCAACTCCAAAGCTCCAATCATGGTGGTTGTCTCACCAAAACCTCCTTGATAGCGGTGCATCAAAAATATGTCCATCTAGTCCACGTGCAACCACCACCAAGGCACCAAATCTCTCACGTCTTGTGAAAGCCCTCACCTACATCAAAAACCAAAGGTGGGGATTTTGGTACCCATTTTCTTTTGGGTCCTTGGGGGTTAGCTTTGTAAGGCACCCAAACATTTTTATGATTAGCAAAATTTAAAACATACAACTTATCAAAACAAAATTTTGCTAAATGGCCTTTGCGACCACAATGTGTACATGTGTACACCTTAGGATGCTTATGTGAATGTGTATGATCGTGACGTGCAACATAAGCATATGCATGATGAGGATGATGTGCATGAATGTGTGGAGTTTGTTTCTTTAAAACAAGGACTCCAATTCTTATGATTAAATGCACAATTGCTCAAAGTTGAGCTCAAACAATTAATCCTATTTTTCAAAATATTTACTTCATTTTGATCAATAGAAGTGGTGGCATGTAAAGCATGATCAAAAGTCCTTTTCTTTTTAGAAACATTTTCTTTTTCTTTTTCTTTTTCAAAAATTTTCTTTTCAAAGTTGAGTTTTCTTGAAAAGCAATTTCTTTTTGTTTTTCCACCAAAACAATTTCATTTTTCAAAGTAGTGTTTCCTTCACAAAGATCATTCAATTTTGAAAGTAAGGAAACATTCTCATTTTTCAAATCTTCCTTTCTTTTTCTAAGCATGCAATCTTGTTTTTAAATGAATCTTGTTCTATATGCATGCAATCAAATTTCTTTTTCAAATTTTTATTTTCTTTCTTAATCATGTCATATTTTTCAAGCAATAATTGACAAAAAGTGGTAAGCTCATCATATGACATGTCCTCATCCTCGGATTCGGTAGTTACCTCAAGGGGGTTATCCCCTTGGACCATATAGCACACATTGGAAGGGTCGCTTCCAACATCCGAGTCGCTCCCCGCATAGTATTGATCATTTTCGTCAAGGGAGATCAAAGTGTTCCAAACTACAAAAGCCAAATCAATATTAGCAACCCTAGATAAATAATCATCATTTAGGTAGATCTTAAAGCATGTAGGGCTTTTGCATTAGCCTCAAAATTCTTACCATCTAAACAATATGCATTATTAGTAGTGGCAAGATAAACATGATAACCTAGGGCTTTGAGGTACAAGGACATCTTCACCTTCTATATATGGATGTTAAGAATGTCAAACATGGATGGTGACATGAAGTCCATGGTGTGTGTACAAATATAGTGATTAGCCTAAAAATGAGGATCTTTAACTCTAGGTTGTTAGACCAAATCAGAGTACCAAGCTCTGATACCAATTGAAGGTTCACCTAGAGGGGGGGATGAATAGGTGATGGCTAATCTAATGGTCACTTAATGCCTAATAATGCGGAAGCTAAAAACAATTATGACCAAATTAAACTTTTACACTAAACACCACGTATAACCAAAGAGTGTTGCCGAATTCCCCATGAAGGGCTCTGGACAAACTCCTCTAGATTCCCCTTGAATGGGTTGAGGTGCCGTGTTGGCTCTCTTGGTTGAATACAAGTGTTAGCAAACAATCCCAAGCAAGTATATCAATAAATCTCACAATGTATATCTAGCATATAAAGATAGACAATAGACACATGCAAGATATAATAAGAGACAGAGAGAGAGAGAGAGAGAGAGAGAGAGAGAGAAATCGCAAGCACAAAGGGTTTGTTTCGAGGTTCGCGCACACTTGCTCTACATCCCCGCCTTCGACACACGAAGGATTTCCACTATGCAAGATCCCAATGGATCTCTCCTCGGTGCCGCAACACCTACAAGCCCTCGGACTCCCTAGTCCCGTACACACGCAAGCTCACTAGCTCGCCGAGGCCGCACCTCAAACACGGAGTTCGCACCTGAACCCGAAACACCGAGTCCACACTAGGACCCGAAACAATCGCGAACACACACGTTCGCCTCCTCAAAGAAACAAATGAAGTCTTTGGTGATCACAACACTTTGATCACCTAAAAACTATCTCACTACAACACTCCTATAAGATGAATAGCAATAGATGGCTCAAGTGTTTGTGTGAGAAAAACTAGGAAAGAGATGGTGGAGGAAAACTTAAGAAATTCTCTTTTACACTCTTGATAAAACTTTCCTTTAGATAGGAAATATTTGCTCTCTATTTTGTGGAGAAAAACTTCTGAAAAGAGTGGGAAAAACTGGCTCTAAAACTATCTCCAAATCTTAAAGAAAACAGCCCCCAAATGACCCTTTATATAGAGTCTGGAAAACTAGCCATTAGGGCTCTGTCAGAGCTGCCGGTCGACCCGTCCGGTAAACCGCCAATGGTCAGAAATCCGACCGTTGGAGCCACGGTCGACCGCCCGGGTCGACCGAGCCACTGGAGCAGAGAGTCGAACTCTCTGTCGGTCGACCAGTACGGTCGGCTGAACTTTCCAGAGAGCAGAGCTCTCTGGAGCGGTCGACCGTCCTCCAGTGCACAAAGGCGTGCACGTCTGTGCACGTCGGTCGACCGAACCGGTCGACCGACTTCAGGATTAGTCGACTATAAAGGAAGCAAGTCGACTTATCTGAAGCCTGAAACAGTTTTTCAGGGATTAAAAAGTTAGTCTTTTTGGCTCAAATAAAATCCATAAAATACTAAAAAATCTACAAAAATAGTTTAACCAATATACTTTGATAATCAAACATGCTTGCACAAAATCAAGGCATGTTATAAAAGATTTGACTATTTTTGTAATAGGAAATATTTGGCTCATGATAAAAACTATTTTTCCAAAACAATATTTTCCTAAAACATGTTTTTCCAAATCTTCATCAAATACAAAAACAAGATATACTTTTAAAGCATAGTGTGTATGGATATGATCCACTACACAATCATGATGAAATATCTATGTTTTTGTCATAAGGCTTTAAACTTGGTTTTGGTTAAAAGATAAGTATATGAGAAATACCAAAACCAAAATAGTATTTTTCTAAAAGAAAATCTTTTGTAAAACAAAACTAACAAGAGTGTGTGTGTGATAAATACTTGAGCAATCCACCAACTACTCTATCCTTTACATTTTATCTAAAACAAAAACAAAATCTTATACCTAGACACAAGTCTTGATCTTCTTGAAGTCTTCACTTGAAGGCTTCTCATCTTCTTGACTTAGTCCAAGCTTGATCCAAAAGCTCCTTGGATCACACCGTGCTAACTCCAAATCTTGACATTTTATCCTTTGTTGAGCTATGCACCTACTAAGATCTTGATAATGAATCTGTCACTAATTAAACACAAGATCATTAGTAAACATAACTTCATGAGTTGATCATCATCAAAACTAGGGTGATAGGCCTTTGGGCCAACAAATTGTTGGGGAGAATTAAGTCCGCTATGATTTGTACTTGTTGGGTGGACTAGAGAAAGGCTTCAAAAATCTTTTCTAAATAAGATTTTTCTTCAATGGTTCATCTTGATATAGAGTATATGAAGCTGTTCGTTGGTAAGATTGTTGATAGTAAGACTCGGGGGAGTTGTATTCCTACTGACTTGGTAAAGAGTGATGAGGATTGTCCCATTCTTGTTCATAATACTGGGATTGGGGCATATATTGATTCGGATAAGACCAATCTGGCATACTTGGTTGGTTAGAGTTATGTAATGCCGGGTTGGTAATATCCGAATTGAAAGAGGTTGGGGTGAAATATGGATTTGAGTTATAATCAGAATAATTGTAATTATAATCTATTTTCACAAGAACAAACAAAAACAAACAAATAACAAACAAGAAAATAAAAAAAATCTGGCCTATGTTAGGGTAGAGCTTAGATCTAGACGACTCCTAACTGTTGATTATCCACAGGAGGTATATTGCAGAACCTGACCACAAGTTATCAGCCAGATAGGGGCAAGATTGGTGGGAGGTATCCGTGCCTAAGTAACGGGCCTAATTATGCCAAACCACCAGCCTTCGGGTTTCGCCCCTCAATCCCCAACCTTAGACAACGATTTGGCAAAAGTCAACTTCAACAACTTCCCCTTAGGTCAATCCCTATTTGAGTCCGAGATGTCCTTAGCGCTAACATCTACTTAATTTTAAGTTAGACTGGATTAATGAGTAAGGAGATGGTTTTTGGGCTAAAGAAGGGTAATAACTTTCCCACCTTATCTTATTTAAGGATATGCCCTTAATCTTTTTAGTGCAGTGTACAAGTATAAAGCAAAAGGTAACATTCAAGCAATATGAATCACTCAAAATATGTTTCCAGAACTATATGCAATACACACATACCTTTACTCCGGTACTCTTCAACAGTAATGTAAAAAAAACGAAATAGACAGATGCCCTAAGATGCAAGAGTCTAAACATTTTTAGCATTTAGAAAGCAACATGTTACTGTTGATTAGAAATATGTGCAGAGTGAGTTAAGCAGATAAACTAATAATTGCAGAGAGCTAATCTCTGAAAAGCAAACTGCAAGAGAGTACAGTTAGTAGTTCACCACAGTTGTGGGATCTGATACTCTCCTTCTTGGACAGAGGCACAAAGTAGCAATATGACCACTGCAGCTCCTAGTTTTCAGTAATTAGCCCCTGTACACTAAAACAAAAAAGAAAAAGGGATTAATTCGTTAAAATAAATTAAAAAGAAAGAAAACTTACCATCCCTTCCCGGTAACAGTGCCAAAATTTTGATCGAGCCAAACTTGCACAAAAAATACAGAAATTTAGACAGTGCTAGGTCCTCAATATTACCGTGTAGCTTAGGGCTAACGGGTCGTGATCCACAGGGAGGGACAGCGATGGCAGCGTTATGTAAGTTTCTTCTTTTAATTTACAAAAACTAATTAATACTTATCTTCTCAGTTTATAAAAGAAAATAAAAATATTAAGTTAAGTTAAGAGAAGATGGTAGAAGAAGAGATGGTGGTGTTGTTTTAATTTAAGTATAAATGAAAAAGAAAAAAAAAAGAGATAAAGAAAAGTGTTGATGCAAAAATCAAAGATAAAAGAAATAAAAAAAGAATATTTACCTCTACTGTTGAACCATAATGAAATTTACCTTAACATGGAGTAAAGAAAAATAATAGAAAAGAATAAAGGAAGGCAAGGCTTTGACGAGATCGAGTACAATGAAGAAAAGTGGGAAACCTCCATTAAATGTCACCTTCAATATAAGCTTCTTGAAAAAAAGATTACAATAGTGTCACTCTATAATAACTCTTCCTCTCTTTTAATCATGTAACACATCTAACCTAAGCTAAAAAGAAAAAGAAAATAAAAAAATTACATTGAAGAAGAAAAGAAAAATCTAAAGTAAAGCTCTCTCTGAAGTGGTGCCCTTTCAGCCTTCGAGGTATGAGGGTATTTATAGGAGAAAACTAGAGGGATAGAAAGCGTATGAAGATAGGAAGAGCTGGATATTTCTGAATTTGAATTCTCTCCTTATCTCCAAACTTGATTTGATTTATCCAGAAATTCAATTCTGATCTGCAGCTTGTTAGCGTGTTGATTGCTGAATATCACTTATCAAATGATAGAATTGAAAAGAGTAATCAACAGAAGAATTGTATCCCTTTGAGTCTTCTTTCTGTAGCATCTTATATCATCAGATTTGAATTTCGGTAGCGAAAGTTATGATTAAAATGATAAACTATATCCAACCTGAATCTGAATCTAAATTGCTTCATCTCATCCGTTGATCTTCTCTCTATCCATTTATCCTCTTAGATTTTCAATTTGTCTTCTAGAATTGATAAGATATTCATTTATCTTCAGAAAAATAGATAGGGTCTTCAAACAATCCGTTTTTTTCTTGAAATGAGATGATATTATCTTATCTGATATATTCATTTTAGATAAGATAGCTTTTATAACCTTTAGATTTGAATCGATCCCCTTTGATTTGAACTTTTGATTAAATTGGATAAATATGTTAATCTCTCTCTTTTTTTCCTTAATTACCCCACACGCCGCTGGACATGAAAATATATTAATAGCAGAGTTTTATTTAAATATAAATATAGAAATGTGACACATATGATATGAAAACATGTAATGCACGTGTATGATCACTATGCCCAGATTACGGCGCCACACTAGTTGTCTTTCGTGTAGGGCTATGGTCTTCAGTTATTAAAGCCTTGCGGCTTGTCCTGGTTCAGTGCCAGGGGCGTTAGACCGTGGTACTGGGCATGCACGGTACTCTTCAAAACACATGCACTATATTGGCGGGCAGTTACAGTAATGATAATTTGTTTGATATGTAGGAAAACGGCTGTGGTATGAGACACAGCTAAATACTATATTAGTTAAGTTAATAAAAACCAACTATACTAGTGACATATACTAGGTTACACATCTTCACATCAGTTGTTTGTTTACAGTTATAATAGTTGCTTTTTATCTACATACATGTTGTTATTCAGTTATCCTTCAGTTGTCTATTTATCATGTTATTTAGTTATCTTCTTTCTGCAGTTTATCTTGTTATTATTCTGTGCACATTGTTTATATACACGAGCACTCCCCTTTACACACACACTCATCAGGTCGCTTTCTGACGACCCTGAATTTGTACGTCCAGATATTGGACGCTTTGTTTCTATTGTTCAGGTGTTTGATGAGACCATACATATTGGGAGGAGCTGGAGTCTCTTTCTCTCCCCCTTATTCTGGTATTCTCATCTCTCTCTTGTCTTCCTGTTATTTCCTTATTCTCGATATATCAGATTCAGTCGTTATTCCAGTTCTTCATTTATATGATATCATGTGTGAAGGCTTATATGTGATACTGCAGTAATCATGATTCATTGTTGTTTTGATTTATAGTTTGTTTTGGGTTACTTAAGTCTTAGTGCGTATATGTGAAGTATTTTTCTTGTGTATTTGCGTCGCCGACTGGTGTCATATCTCCGCTTCAGCGTATTTTGAGAAGCGGGGCTTGACAGGGTTTTCTCGGTATCAGAGCCTAGGTTTTTGACTTGCGATCTTGATCTTTGACTTTTATTTCACAAGATAGACCTAGTTCTTACTGGTAACTAGAAACGAGTTATAGTTGAAAGTGCTCTGATGCCAATTGTAAATCACCTAGAGGGGTGGTGAATAGGTGATATGCTAATCTAGTGAACTAAATGCGCTAAATGCGGAAGCTAATGCAAATTTTCCAACACACTTAATACAACCAACAAGTGTAGTCGAATTCCCCGTGAAGGGCTCTGGACTAACTCCTCTTGATTCCCCTTGAATGTGTTGAGGTGCTATGTGAAGCTCTTGTGGTTAAGTATAAGTGAGGCACACACAAACAAGCCAAGCATATAAGGATGATAAGCAATATGAAATAATGCAAGGCAACACAAGCAGTATGAATGATATGAATAAAGAATGATACTTTGCACAAATAAATGAGAGAGAGAGTTGAGAGACAATGGATCAAACACAAAGGCAAAGATATGTTTCGAGGTTCGAGCCCCTAGCTCTACATCCCCGCCTTCACCACCGTGAAGGATTTCCAATCCACTAAAGGAGTACAGAACTCCTCTCTCAACCTTACAATGCCACCGAGGCAATTACAACCACAATCCACCTCTACCGAAGAGGGTTTACAAACCAAACTCCACCTCTCACTAGAGGGAGCCACCGTGGCAATTACAACCACAATCCACCTCTACCGAAGAGGGTTTACAAACCAAACTCCACCTCTCACTAGAGGGAGCAAACCAACCAACTCAACCTCTACCAAAGAGGGAGCAAACCAATCACCCGATCAACCTCTACCAAAGAGGGATACAACAAAAGTAAGGGTGTACAACTTGGAGGCTCAATCAACCTCAAACAATCTCTTTTTCCACTAAACAATGATCCTAATAGAATAGGATAGAAGATATAGCTCAAGTGTGAAAAATAAGTGCTTTGATCAAAGAAAATCTCTTGGGAAAAATACCAAATTGATATAGAAATGAAGAATAAGAAACCAATTCCCAAAAACCTATTTTCTTTGAAAATAACAAAACACTTAAAAAAACAAACAAGATGAATCTTTTTGCTCTTTAAACTCTTTTAAAAACTTCTTTTTAAAACCAGAGAATGGGAGAAAATCAGCTCTAAAAATCTTAGTTAAAACCTTAAAGAGATGGGGTATATATAGCCCCAAAACAAAATTAGCCGTTAGGCTGATCTGGCAGCCTGACAGGCTACCGGTCGACCGGCCCGGCCGACCGCCAACGGTCAAAAATGTGACCGTTGGGGCAACCCGGTCGACCACCCGGTCGACCCAAATAAACAGAGAGCAGAGCTCTCTGGTTCGGTCGGCTGCCCGGCCTACCGTCCCAATGTGTGCCAGACGTGCACGGTTCTATGCACGTCGGTCGACCGTACGAGTCGACCGGCCTATGGTTCGGTCGACCCATGCGGTCGGCCGACCTGGCCTGACAGACACTGTTCAGAGACAGAAAACACATGTTAAAATATTTCTAAAAATTCTTTTAAGTCTTGTAAAAATACCCAAAATAGTTTTATCATTTTGCATTGATACATAAACATGTGATAAAAAGTTTGGCTCAAATATCAATCAATATGAACTATTTTTGTGTCTTTTCATTTTTACCAAAAACCAAAACATGTATTTTTATCAAACTTTGATTTTTCTATACATGAATAGGATAGTCAAAATAAGTTTGTATAAATCATGTAAGCATGTATGTATATAGAGCACATCTAATATACATAAAAATAAAGTAAACTTGTTTTGATCAATCTATTCATGAAAACCAAATCCAAAACATGAAACGTGTGTGTTTGTGCACTTGAGCATATCAACTATACATATCTTTACAAATGGATCTAAAACACACTAAACTAAACTAGGATACCTAAGTCTTCTTGACGATCTTCATCTTCAAGTAGACTCGATCCCAAACCGTGATCCACCGAGTGCAAATGAGTAATCTTGAAGCTCGGGCACCGGAATCACCATGTGAAGGCTTCTAAAACTCCTCTTTTTGAAGCAATCACCAACTAATATCTTGTTACATGATCTGAAACTAAAAACACAAGAATATTAGTAAACATAACTACATGAGTTAATCATCATCAAAACTAAGGTGGAAGGCCTTTGGGCCAACAATCTCTCCCTTTTTGATGATGACAAAACTCATGGAGTTATATATGCATGGATTAAAGTTAAAGCTTCAAAGAAGCTCCCCCTTAACTCATGCATAAAACAAATAAACAATAATATGCAATGAATATTAAACTTGAATGCATACATAGATATGCATAAACAATAAAAATTCTCTAGATACCCAATGAAATGTTCAAAAACAAAACATGCTCTAGATACCAATTAAAATTAAACTAAATTAAACTTAATATACGCAAAACACAAATATGCATATATAAACCACAATCTTTCTCCCCCTTTTTGTCAATCATCAACAAAGGGGTAAAAACCAAAATAAAACAAAATCTTCTCTCCTTTTTTTTAATACAAGAAACAATCTTCGATAAGGGCTAAAAGCAAAATCAAATCAACAAATTTTTTTTTCTCCCCTTTTTGTTCGAAAACAATGAATCAACAAAAGGTTGAAAACAAGAAAAACAATATTCTTCCCCTTTTTGTCTAAAACAAAAACAAAGTCAATAAGGGGTTACATTCAATTAAGATATCAATTAAAAATATGTCAAAGAATAGCATCTTGATACCAATTGAAACTAAACAAAAGATATTGATACCAATTTTAAGCAAAACATATGAAAATCATGATACCAATTGAATTAAAACATAATAAATTTTGAATGTCTAAACAAAAAATTTTGATACCAATTGTAAATATTTTTCATTTTGAACATATGATACCAAATTTAAATTTTCAATCATAAGTATGGGAGTTGAAAACAAATACCAATTGAAAGATGAAATTCGAATTTTCTCCCCTTTATGAAATACAAACTAAAAACAATGTGTAGGCTTGATACCAATTTAAAAATAATCAATTAAAACAAAATTGAAGCTCAAGCTTAGCATAAACACAAATATATATATGTATAAAAAATAGATACCAATTGAAATTGATATACTTGGAATTGAAAGCATACATACATGCAAACATATATGAGTATACAAGAAAGGTTAAAATTGATACCAATTGAAAGAATTCAATGATACCAATTGAAACAACAATAATACCAAATGTATATCTCATATTATCTACCACCCAATCATGGTTCAAGTTTTAAATGATTTTCATTTTAAAGCATACATGAACATGATCTCCCATCCAACCTCCCATCGATGGTAGGGGTTTTCAAAAATAGATTTGAAAATAAGCTTTATTTGAAAAACTCTACCAAAATGAAGAATACCGTAACTAGTTAAATGGAAAATCTTTTAAACTAGTACGAAAACCTTCAAGCAAGGAATAAACTAAAAATAATTTTCATAAAACACATGTAAATCACATAGCACTTAAAAAACACTCAATATTCAATAAAGTCCATACATGCTCATGAAAACATACTCATGAGAAATATTTCAAAAATGGTGAGTGTACAAGTAATGTGTGACATGGCATTATGAAATTTCAGATTAAGCTCAAAATTCCTTGAAACAAGAAAACATGAAAATCATTAAAACTTATTTAATCATTAAGGTATATGTATGTCTAATACAAATTAAAGTATACATACATATCTAAACACAACGAGTCCACAAAGATATATGCATGAAGGCACGTGGCTCAAAAAGGATGTATATGTATAATAAAGATTTGGATAAAATAGACATATACATGAAGTTAAACAAATAAACACGAAATCAAGAAAAACTAAATTTTCACCAAAATAATTTCATTTCAAGGTATATGTATGATTTGTCAATACAAAAAGTATACATACATATCCCTAAACACAATTGAGTCCATATGTATAGATTTGCATGAAAAGCAAATGACTCAAGGGGTATTCATGTATATCTTAAAGTTTGGCAAAATAGATATATACATAAAATGAAAACACATGATCATAAAACAAAACCAAAATGGGGAATACAAGTTTAAAATGTATGAATCATCAAAACTAGACTATACTAGCACATCTAATGGGTTCAAATAAGCATTCAAGCACAAACATATATAGATTTATTGTGGCCTACTATATGTACAAGTATATATCCTAGTCTTAATGAAAACTAACATCTAAACATGTAATCAACACATGAAGCATAAAACCAAGATATAAATCAATAAGCATAAACATGATCATTATGTAAATCCACATGTTATTAGAACTATGATATACGCAATAGCAACCAAATAGTGAGAACACAAAAGAATTTGTCCAAATTAAACATGGGTGTCTCAAAATAACTAAACATTTATATCACAAATCTAATAAGCATGGCATTTTCATACTAATCACTAAACAATGAAACATGCTATAAACAATGAATATGAAAAGCATGTAAACAATAATAAGGAGTAAAGGATTGTCACCAAAACCGAAGAAGCAACTCTCCTTGTCTCCAAAACATGGTGGTCTTCTCCACCAAAACTTCCCTTGAAAGTGATGCATCCAAATTATTTTCTTTAAGCACGGAACGCATCCACTCCAAGGTACCTAAACTCTCACGTCATGTGAGAGCCCACACCTACATCAAACATAAGAGGGGTAGTCTTTGTACCCATACTCTTTTGGGTCCATGGGGGTTAGTACCTTCTCTAACCCAAACAAACTCCTTTGCTAAATTTGAAACATGTAATCTATCATAACAAAATTTAGCAAGGTGGCCCTTACGTCCATAATGTGTACAAATGCACACATGAGCATACAAGTGATGATGGTGTCCGTGAGGAGCATGTGTATGCCGTGGAGGGTGTGCGTGCATAATAGATGGAACTTGTTTCTTTCGAAACAAAGTTTCCAAACGTGTATGGCCCACAACACATTGGCTCAAAATTGAGCCCAAACAATCAATATTCTTCTTTAAAATATTTATATCATTTTTAATCAAAGAATAAGTGAACATGCAATAGGTAGACTAGATGAAGAAGCTACACTAGCATGGCAAACATGTGAATCAATCTTATTTTTCAAAACTTCATTTTTCTTTAACAAATTTCTAAATCTTTAGAAATAGATGAATTTTTAATTTTAAAGAATCATTCTCTTTTAAAACAAATTAATTTTTGAAGACAAGTTTTCATTTTTCTTCAAAGTGTTTCACAATCATTTTTAGATTTAAAAACTCATTTTCTTTTAGAACAAGGTCTAGTTGAGATCTCAATGAATCCCTTTCATTATAGACCTTAACCTTCTCTTGCAAAACAATGTCAAGTCTAGAATATAAACTTTTATTTCCTTTTTCAAGGCCTAGACTTTCTTTTTCAAAATTTTATATTTTTCAATCAATTTTTCACACACAATAGATAGTTCTTCATTCAAGGCATGGGCATCATAATCATTTGAAGAACTAGCATCATCATCATTATCTAAGTGGGTTTCCGAGTGTACCTCAAGGGAGTCATTCCCTTGGACCATGAAGCATTGTGAGTCGGATTCTCCACTAGATTCCTCTTCTTGTTGGATAGGCGTTTGAAGCTTGAAGGTGGTGGTTGTTGTCAACTTGTTCCACACTGCAAAAGCGGAATCAAGGTTAGAAACATGCATAAGATAATCTTTTGAAAGCGTGCTTCTAATGGCCTCTAGGGCTTGTGCATTGGCCCCTATATGATTGCTATCACTAAGAAAGGATTCCTTGATAATGGCAAGGTGAACCTTGTAACCTAGGGCTTGTAGGTACATGGACATCCTATACTTCCAAACAACAATGTTGGAAGGGTCAAAACTAGGTGGGGTCATGAAGTCCATGGGTCCAAACTATATGTGTTCAAACAAGCAAATGCAAACAGAGATTAGCAAACAAATGGATCTCACTCCTAGGATGTTAAGCCTAAGTATCAGGAGTGTTGGCTCTGATACCATTGAAAGTGCTCTGATGCCAATTGTAAATCACCTAGAGGGGGTGAATAGGTGATATGCTAATCTAGTGAACTAAATGTGCTAAATGCGGAAGCTAATGCAATTTTGCAACACACTTAATACAACCAACAAGTGTAGCCGAATTCCCCGTGAAGAGCTCTGGACTAACTCCTCTTGATTCCCTTGAATGGGTTGAGGTGCTATGTGAAGCTCTTGTGGTTAAGTATAAGTGAGGCACACACAAACAAGCCAAGCATATAAGGATGATAAGCAATATGAAATAATGCAAGACAAACAAGCAATATGAATGATATGAATGAAGAATGATGCTTTGCACAAATAAATGAGAGAGAGTTGAGAGACAATGGATCAAACGCAAAGGCAAAGATATGTTTCGAGGTTCGAGCCCCTAGCTCTACATCCCCGCCTTCACCACCGTGAAGGATTTCCAATCCACTAAAGGAGTACGGAACTCCTCTCTCAACCTTACAATGCCACCGAGGCAATTACAACCACAATCCACCTCTACCGAAGAGGGTTTACAAACTAAACTCCACCTCTCACTAGAGGGAGCAAACCAACCAACTCAACCTCTATCAAAGAGGGAGCAAACCAATCACCCGAACAACCTCTACCAAAAAGGGATACAACAAAAGTAAGGGTGTACAACTTGGAGGCTCAATCAACCTCAAACAATCTCTTTTTCCACTAAACAATGATCCTAATAGAATAGGATAGAAGATATAGGTCAAGTGTGGAAAACAAGTGTTTTGATCAAAGAAATCTCTTGGGAAAAATACCAAATTGATATAGAAATGAAGAACAAGAACCAATTCCCAAAAACCTATTTTCTTTGAAAATAACAAAACACTTAAAAAAACAAACAAGATGAATCTTTTTGCTCTTTAAACTCTTTTAAAAACTTCTTTTTAAAACCAGAGAATGGGAGAAAATCAGCTCTAAAAATCTTAGTTAAAACCTTAAAGAGATGGGGTATATATAGCCCCAAAATAAAACTAGCCGTTAGGCTGATCTGGCAGCCTGACAGGCTACCGGTCGGCGGCCCGGCCGACCGCCAACGGTCAGAAATGTGACCGTTGGGGCAACCCGGTCGACCGCCCGGTCGACCCAAATAAACAGAGAGCAGAGCTCTCTGGTTCGGTCGGCCGCCCGGCCGACCGTCCCAATGTGTGCCAGACGTGCACAGTTCTGTGCACGTCGGTCGACCGGCCTATGGTTCGTCGACCCATGCGGTCGGCCGACCTGGCCTGACAGACACTGTTCAGGGACAGAAAACACATGTTAAAATATTTCTAAAAATTCTTTTAAGTCTTGTAAAAATACTCAAAAATAGTTTTATCATTTTGCATTGATACATAACATGTGATAAAAAGTTTGGCTCAAATATCAATCAATATAAACTATTTTTGTGTCTTTTCTTTTTTACCAAAACCAAAACATGTATTTTTATCAAACTTTGATTTTTCTATACATGAATAGGATAGTCAAAATAAGTTTGTATAAGTCATGTAAGCATGTATGTATATAGAGCACATCTAATATACATAAAAACAAAGTAAACTTGTTTTGATCAATCTAAGAAAACCAAATCCAAAACATGAAACGTGTGTGTTTGTGCACTTGAGCATATCAACACTATACATATCTTTACAAATGGATCTAAAACACGCTAAACTAAACTAGGATACCTAAGTCTTCTTGACGATCTTCATCTTCAAGTAGATTCGATCCCAAACCGTGATCCACCGAGTGCAAATGAGTAATCTTGAAGCTCGGACACTGGAATCACCATGTGAAGGCTTCTAAAACTCCTCTTTTTGAAGCAATCACCAACTAATATCTTGTTACATGATCTGAAACTAAAAACACAAGAATATTAGTAAACATAACTACATGAGTTAATCATCATCAAAACTAGGGTGGAAGGCCTTTGGGCCAACAATAGTGACATTGCAATATACATATAACATTCATATTATGATATTCAGTCCATTTGGAATTGGCCATCCTTCTTTTGAAAATCCTTATCTTGATCTTTTGATTTCCTTGATTTCTACTGATCCGGATTTCATCTTGCTTCTCATCCTCCTTTCTTAATTCTATTCCTTGACTCTGTCTCTTGAGATTGGTTACTTCATGTTAGAGTCGGTAGCAGAAATTAGAGTAGCGCAGTGGAAGCATGGTGGATTTATGATGTGCAGAGAAGCGACCTGAAGCTTGTTTATTTTCTCCTTTGATTTTAAATTCTTTTTACCATTTCCTTCTTTATTGAATTTCGGGACAAAATTTATAAGGTGGCTAGAATGTAATATGCCCAGTTAATAATATTGTATTTTTATTTTCATGAAGTATTTATTTTGATTTACCAATTATTTTATTGTTAATTATTAACTTGTTTCTGACTTATTGCATTATTAAATAAATAATTTATTTTGGAATATTAAATGTTAATTTGGCTTTATATATTTACCATTATTGCTTGTTATCTTTTTAATTACTAATTAGTAATCTTTCCTATTACTCTGGTTATTATAAATTTTATAGTGTCAGTATTTATTTTACTTTATTTATTATTCTATTTATTTTTATTAATTAACTTAATTTATGACTTCTCCTTTTCTGATTATTAATAATACTAATGTTCAAATGTTTTTTCTAGATATTATATGATAAATTACCTTTACGTGTTATTACTAGTTTTAATTAATTATTATTAATTACTATCACTATTATTATTTTTAAGTAGTAGTTGTTATTGTTATTATTATTTCTTATTCTTATCATTATTTATTTATTATTAGTATCTGTTATTATTATTATTTTTGGATTAAGTACCAATATTATTAGTGTTATTAGTTTTAATATATTAATTATTATTATATTATTATTTCTTTTCCTCTCTTCTTCCCTAGCCTTTTACCCATACCCATTAACCTATTGATCCCTATACCTATTATAAACCCACTACCATAAACCCGTACCCATTAATTTATAACCTATCCATACCCATTATCCATTAGCTTAACCCATTAGCTCCATAACCCAATACCCACTATCTTAAATTCCCTATATAATTCTAAACATTAACCCTAAACCTAATATTATTTCCTCCTCCCTCTCCTAATTCCAGCCACCTCCTTTCCTTCATCTTCTTCTTCACCTCCACCATCTTCACGCCCACCTGTGTGAGACCCCAAGCCACACCATCAAGCCTGAGATCCAATCCCTCCTTATCTCCAACAATAGCTGAGTTTCCCCCTCTTCAACCACACCCCCGGCCTGTGACTCTACCAGCGCCTAGCCCCCTCCTTGGCTGCGCACAACCCACGGTACACCACGGTAACAGCCGTGAGTACCTCTCAGGCCCGCAGCCGCACAACAGCAGCCCAGGCCTGCCTCCCCTTTGCTGCACTCCCCTGCACCAGTGCGCAGACACACGGTAGCCTGAAGTCCATCCAAACACCTCCCTGCGCATTCAGCCCTTCTCTTCAGCCGTGAACACCAGCCCCCATGGTAACGTCATCTCCCCCTTGATGGCCACGACACCCTGGAGTCTTTCGCGACCTCCTCCTCTCCTTCGCGCGACCCCCTTCCTCAGCGCACGACAGCCCCAATCCCCTCCTCTTGCCGTGGCCCCTGTCCAACCGAGTCCCCTAGCAGAGCTTCCCCCAACCGAGCTCCTCTGTGCCATCTTCTGTCACTCCGTGGATCCCCGTCGATGAGCGCGAACCCACCCGCACCCTTCACGGTGACATCCTCTATCCAATGACATCCTCCGCGGCCCCCGACGCCTCCGCCAGAGGCTCCATCGGCATGACGCAAATCGCCCCGAGGTTAGTGTATTTATAAGTGTAAGGGTAACTTGTAATAATATGGAAGTGTAATTAAATGTGCATGGTTGTGTGCTGATTGGTAGTGAAAAGTGCATTTTTATCATAACATTTACCATCACATTTTCATATTTATTCATATAATTCTGCACATTTATTAATATTTTGTAATTTATTGTGTGCAGGCCTCGAAATAATAAAAAGAAAGAATTAAAGCCTAAAAAGAGCCCAAAAGCCCACATTCAAAGCCCAGTGCAAAAGTGCAAATACCAATGTCAAAAGTGCAAATACACAAGGGCTAAAGTTGCAAATATTAAAGAAGAGGGAAGGATAGACTTCTATCGAACCCTAAACACTTGCAGGATGCAGATAAAAGCCAAAGAAGAGAGTGCAAAGATATGGAATTCGTGAATAAAAGATTTGGGATATTTGAGATCTAGGTAACTTGATTTCTAAGTTATCTCGAAATCTCAAGATCAGAGCCAGGATATAGCTTCCAGAAGAAAACGACCAGGTGGACGGACCAGAAGAAGCCACGCGCCAAAGCGCGTGGCCTACAGATAACATTGAGCCGCGGAAACGTGGCCCAAGCCGCGTTTCCGCGGCATTCCTGATGAGTCTGCCCAACTGCTTTCGTGTACGATCTTATCCGGGACTCTACTTCCTTCTGCACCTATAAATACCCCTGCAGTGCAATGAGAAACAGCGTCCAGAGGCAGAGCCAGAGGGCCAAATCTAGGGTTTTCTTTAGTTTGTAGTCTAGGTTAGATTTTCGTTTTCTTTTTGTAATTTTTGTATCTGAGAGTGGAGGAAGCTTTCATGGAGGAAGGAGTCCATGTTTGTACTGAGGTGACAGCGGTGTAAGCCTACTTTTCTTCCATTGTTAATGAAATCCACTTGAGGTTTGTCTTTGTTATTTCTATTCTTGTTATTTGTGTTTTGTTCTTGTTTTATTTTTCTATTCTTGTGTTATTCTCTCTATGACTTGCAAACCGTGAGATCCGAATGCTTCGAGACTGCCTAGCCAAAGAAGAGCACTTGATGGCCTATGGAGATGAACAATCCTTCTTTAGATTGTCTTTTCTTTTCATAGCGTAGGTAGCGAAGGTGGACGATCCTATACGCCGTACTTGCACGCCTTCCAAGACAGGGTAAGTCGTCGCGAACAGATCAAAGGTAAGCAAGGTAGAAGAGGTTTGTACGTGTTATAGTTTCTTTCTTTTTATTTCTTTAGTTTAGATCTCACACTACCATATTCTCAATTTCTTTTCACACTTCATTGTAAATATCATCATAACTAATAAAAAAAAACATTAGAGATAACTTATTGACAAAGCTTCCATCGCTAGTCCCTCCATGAGAATCACGACCCGCATAGCCACTGCTACCGCGGATTCGAATTGAGAACCTTGCATAACTTGTTCTAAATCTAACTTCTTTATTTTGTTGCACAGGTAAATCTCAATCATGTTTGTGAGTGTGGATGTGGTATGCATGCATGTGTAAGCATGTATTTATGCATCGGATGTGTGCGTGTGTATGGGTTTTAATTCATGTAAGTGTCTTGAATTTACTTGTGTTTTAATTAAATATATAACATGTAATGCAATGTGATTATGTGTGCATGTGTGGTGAATGTATATGCATGAGTGCGTGAGTATAGGTGTATGCATGAGTAGTGGTGTGTATAGGTATGTGTGTGTGTGTGTGTGTAGTTAAATGTTAGGTTTACTAATTTACATAGTGTTTGGGTGTGTTGCAAGTGTGCGTTGCGTGAGTGTTTTTAAATGTGTATGTATATAAATATATATGTATATGTATATAAGTGTACGTGGGTGTACACGTATGTGTTGGTGTGCTCTGGTGGGTGTTAAGTGCATATTTATATTTATTTGTATGTTCACTTGTGTGTTGCAGCATTTCGGACCTGTTCGGTGAGATCTGAACCCAGCTACAGTAGTCCCGGACCCGATCCAGATTCGTGCCGTTGTGGACCCGATACACAGGCGATTCAAAGACTGATCAATGGGATGATCCATAGATCAGTACCGGTTCGTGTAGTGAAGACCAGACGGCGATTGGGTTTCAAAACTGCGTCATTTCATGTAAGTGTTTGTTTTTGTGTATTTACCGTTGTTGGTATGCATTTACATGTTGTCCGTATGCATTTACATGTTATTTTTATCATTTTATGTGATATTCTATTATATTTTATCAGTTTGATTACTTGTATTACTTAATAAGTCATCCATGATTGTTCACTTTATTTACTTAGTTGATAGGAGCTTGTATCAGCATCATTTTATGTGTTAGTAGTTTGTCGTTGTTAGTTAGGCCTAGTAGCGATATACCTTAGACAGTGACCTGTTTCGATCCACTGGTTAGTTGGCCCAGTTTGTATTTGAGGACAGATGACATATTCATATAGAGTACTTCTCAGACTTGTTATTCTTTCATTTGGTAATAACTTAGGTGATGATTCATTTGGGTATTGACGGCAGACTTGTTATGATGTTACTTTAATAAGATATTTGATTTCTTAATACTTAGATCAATATATGAATTTATAGTTGTGAGTATTTGAGATTTATTTAGATGATATGTTGTTGACGTTGAGTATCAGAAGTAGATATTTTAAACCATATGTTATTTAAGGATAATTCCCTTGCTTCGTTATGATTTTGGTATCCGTTGACTTGTTGATCTCGAGAACATACCATGTGCTTCATGTATAGTTATTGATTACTTCAGTTAATAGAGATTGAGTTATTATGATAGTGATCTAGTCGATATCGATGATCTTGTACTTCAGAGTTATCAGATAGCAATCATCACTTTATCAGTTATTGGTGAGATTATTTGTTGGTGATCATATGATGTGTTCAGAGTTTATAGGAGTTGGTAGATATCTGTATCAGTTACCAATTGCCAGTGACACCATTGTGTTAGTGGCTATACCTCTAGTATCTTATTTAAGATGTCAGATATTAGTTGTCAGTTACTCAGTTGTCAGATATCAGTTGTCCGTTGTCAGATTATCAGCTAGTATTGACATTAGTAGGTGTTAAAGATATCAGTTACTACTACATATTATATCACATTGATTGCCTGTTAATAAAAGACACTATAACCAGGGGACAGGGGTAATTGCCTGATGATGCATGTCGTGTATTTTGGAAGGACTTATTATGGTACCGAGTTGTGGGTTCCAACCATGAGGAACCAAGGTAGTACTGGCTACCTAATTATTTAGTTGTCAGTTGTCAGTTGTCAGAATTATGCCCGGATTACGGCGCCACACTTGTTGTCTATTCATGTGGGGCTGTGGTCTCAGTCATTAGAGCCGTGCGGCTTGTCCTGGTTCAGCGCCAGGGTGTCAGACCGTGGTAGCGGGCATGCACGGTGCTTTCCAAAACACATGCAGTACATTGGCGGGCAGTTACAATAACGATAACTTTGTTTGATATGTGGGAAAATGGTTGTGGTATGGGACACAACTAAATACTATATTAGTTAGGTTAATAATAACCAACCAGACTAGTAACATATGATAGGTTACACATCTTGACATCAGTTGCTTGTTTACAGTTGTATTAGTTGCCCTTTTATTTACATACACGTTGTTATTCAATTATTCTTCAGTTATCTGTTTACCATGTTGTTCTTCAGTTATCTTCTTTCTGTAGTTTATCTTGTTATTATTAAGTGCATATTGTTTATATGCACGAGCACTTCTCTTTATACACACACTCACCAGGTCACTTTCTGATGACCCTGGATTCATACGTTCAGTTATTGGACGCTTTATTTCTATTGTTCAGGTATTCGATGAGACCATATGCTTCGCGAGGAGCTGGAGTTTCTCCCTATTTGATTCCTGTTTTTATCTCTTACCTTCCTATTATTTCTTAATTCTCGATATATCAGATTCAGTTGTTATTCAAGTTCTTTATTTATATGATATCATGCGTGGATGCTTATATGTGATATTGCAGCAATCATGATTCATTATAGTTTCGATTTATAGCTTGTTTCAGGTTATTTAAGGCTTAAGGCATATACGTGAGGTATTTTCCTTACATATATGCGTCGCCAACTCGCGTCGCCTCTCCGCTTCAACGTATTTTGGTAAGCGGGGTATGACAATATCTATCTAGTATTTTTCCCAAGTATTTTTCTATGTTATTTTCTGTACAAACACTTTGTTTTTCACACTTGAGCTATCATCTCTATTCCTAGCTATAGGATCTTGTTTATGTGAGAAAAATTATTTGTGGTCTATTGTGATCTTTCTAGCTATAGGATCTTGTTTATGTGAAAAATTATTGTTGTCTATTGTGATCACCAAGTGTTGTTTGTGATCATTGGATCATCAAGATTGTAATCTTTTCTTTGCTTTGGCTTTGTACTTATCCCTCTTGTGTAGTGGTGATTATGGTTGAGCTTTGGCTTTGTGACTTATCCCTCTTGTGTAAAGGTGATTGTGTTTTGGCTTTGTGCCTTGTCCCTCTTGTGTAGAGGTGATTGTGCTTTGGCTTTGTGCCTATCCCTCTTGTGTAGGGGTGATTGTGTTTGAGAGAGGACTCGTGTACTCCAAGTGTAGTGTTGTAATTCCTCAGTGGAGGTCCCTTTGTGGAAGGTCCTATGTGGACATAGTGAAAATTCTTCCGTGTGAAGGCGGGGACGTAAAGCAGTGGCTCGAAGCTCGAACATATCTTATTGTTTGTATTTGATCCATTATCTCTTAACTCTATCTCTCTTATATCTTGCATTACTTTATATTGTACATAATCATATGCTATATATAATTTGTGTGTGCTCATACTTGTGTTGAACCAAGAGAGCTTCATATAGCACCTCCACTCTTAATCTAGAGGAATCTCGAGGAGATAGTCCAGAACCCTTCATGAGGAATTCGGTTCACTCTTTAGTTACACATAGTGTATTGCAATTGAGTTTTAAATTCCGCATCATTTTGTCTTTAAATTAGTTAGTACACCAATTCACCTCCCTCTAGGTGTATTTCAATTGGTATCAGAGCTTGATGCTCTTGATTTGGGTTTAACACACCTAAGTTAAAGATCCTCTTTATAGCTAATCACTATATTTGTTTACATATACAGATTTCATGACATCTCCTATGTATGATGTTACTAATATCGATTTGTGAAATTTTAAAATGAATGCATACCTAAATCCCTAGGATTGCATATTTACCTTACCACCTCCAAGAAATCTTATCTTGGTAATGACAAGCATATAGAGGCTAATGCACAATCCTTAGTGGCACTTAGGCACACACTTACTAAAGATCAATTTTTTATGTTTTCTCATTGTGATTCTACTTTTGCAGTGTCGAATAGATCGACCTCTCCCGAGATATAAACGATAAATAATGTGGAGAAAGAATCTAGTGGAGAAGAGTCCGACCAAACTTGCTTCATGGTCGAAGGGAATGACTCCCTTGAGGTAATTTTGAAAACTCAACTAGATGATAATACTAATTCTTCTTGTGATGATAACATGGATGCGCATGCATTAAATGAAGAACTGTCTACGTTTTGTGAAAACTTGCTTTCAAAGTACAAAGTTTTGAAAAGTAAGAGTGTTGATTTAAAAGAAAATAAAAATTTGTTTTCTAACTTAATATGGTTTTACAGAGAGGATTGAGATTTCTAGTGAAAGGGATTCCTTGAAAACCCAACTCGACCTTTTTCTAAAAGAAAACGAAATTTTAAAGATAAAAATGATTGTGAAGATATTTTGAAGAATAATTTGTCTTCAAAACTCGATTTTATTTTAAAGAGAACAATTCTTAGAAAATTAAATTGCTATGATTTCAAAAGAATTGGAATTAGTTTCAAAGAAAAACACTTCTTTGAAAAATGATTTTGATGCTCATGTTTGTCATGTTTCTATTGCCTCTTCTTCTATTGATAGACATGTTACTTGCTCCACATCTTCTTTAATTATTAAAATGATATATGTGCTTTAAAGAAGAGTATAGATTGTTTGGGCTCCACTTTGAGCCAATGTGTCATGAACCACAAACGATTGAAATCTATGTTTCTAAAGAAACATACTTCACATATTCATGCACACAAAACACGGCAGACACATGCTCATCATGCTCACACACATGATTTGTATGCTAATGTGTACACTTGTTCCATTAGAGAGAGAGAGAGAGAGAGAGAGAGAGAGAGAGAGAGAGAGAGAAACATGTGTCCTTCCTCCCCTTCTCTGCTTCCACGCAAACTTTTCTCAATTTTCCAATCTATTTAATAAAAAATTAGGTCAGGTTATAAAATAATTCATGACGGAAATGAAAATGTTTACTATGCCGCTGGAAAATTTATGAGTCATGCGTGGGAATTGGGGAAGGGGAGAGATTGAGAGAAAGAGACGGGCACAGCAGTAGCACTGCATGTCTTTTTCAGCACACAGAAATTCCAATACAACAGTGCAAAATCTGCACTGCATTTGGCACCCATAAACGATGGTGGT
This sequence comes from Agave tequilana, assembly GCA_038442645.1. Classification (NCBI taxonomy): domain Eukaryota; kingdom Viridiplantae; phylum Streptophyta; class Magnoliopsida; order Asparagales; family Asparagaceae; genus Agave; species Agave tequilana. The sequence continues at coordinate 9,029 of JAVJIF010015038.1, read as the reverse complement.
TCAGTGAATTGGTGGTAATTGTATTTAAGAACCTGAAACTCGTGCTCACCACCATTTCTTTTTGCTTGTTATAGCTTATTTGTTGCCAATCCTAAGCACCTAAGTTTGCTGATCTAAACATTTCTGTTTTAAGGTTATGATAGTTAAGATCATGTGTTGAGATGTCAGGTCGAGTTGTTGAGTTTTCTAGGATGGCCATAATATGAGTTTTATTAGACTCATATCCGACAATATCAATCAACGACTAAAACTTATCCCATATATCATTCACTAAGATATCACCGATAAACTTTTACAATAAATAATATACATCTCACCAACATCCTACAGGATATTAGCATCACCAACATCCTACAGGATATTAGCATGCTATTGAGGTTGTGAACGGACACAAACTGACCTCCCAGTTTCTACAAGGGCCTTCAGAAATTTGGTTCAAGGTACAAAATAGATCTCATTTTGTTGCGTTGGGCAAAGCACACCGGAAACAGCAAATGGATGTAACGTCTTACCGTGGAGGGAAGTAGGAAAGTACATGTACGTGTGTCTTCCTCTTGCCCTAAACATTGATGAGCTGAAGTTGAGGTTGTTTGGTTGAATCTTTATTTACTTTGGCCAATCAGAATTCGCGGTCTATAAATGCAGAATTAATAAATTCTTGAGAAATTCCTTTCAGATTCATAAAAATGGGATGGTTCTACGGGCAGGTGGTGTGGACCAAATCACTGTGACCTTTTAATTTCCAGGATCAGTAAATAAGGTTTCAAGGACATTTTCATACAGGCTAGGTACTTCACTCTTCTTCAATGAACATTTCATCACCCATAGCTACAAGTGATGAAGAATCCATTGGAAGGAGAACATCCTTCTCAAAACACAATCATGAGATAAAACTCAATTTTGAGAACATGCAAGTTCAGAGGTGTTAGAATTAAACTTTAAATAAACTTCATGATTATTATTTCATCTATCATGGATCTAGAATCAATATGCATCTCAAGAAGAAATATACAAATGCATATACATACCTGAAGCCATTAGATTGAGTGATGAATTTCAGTCCCTTCCTTGATCTTTTCAAACCCTAATTGCAAACCTTAATCTGTAGAACTCCTTCTTCTCTCTGTCTCCTTTCCTTTGCACAAACCCTAACTGAAGTTGATGGAACACCACAAAAAGGGGAGAGTTTGTTTTCTATTATGGAGGAAGATGAGGGTCTACGTTTGCAATTAACCACATGTGATAAAATCACCCATCATAGCCCCTTTCTATCCCACATGATTATTAACTTTATACAAAGTAACCTTTATATTTGGGCATACATAATATCAGTTAGGCTATAATTATGGAATCCATTAAAAAACCCAAGGTTAGTGGGCCACTTATGTGAGATTAACATTCTCCCATTTGGACCACTAGCCGATTATATTAAAACTTTAGAAAACAAACAAAAGACTCATTTAAAAAAAACATTTTGACTCCATTGGATTCCATACTGAAAACTTTGACACGTGATCACGAATTTTAAAAATAATAACTGATAAGCCCAAATAATGAGATACTGTAATACTGCATTAGCTTGGACCACCAATGTGAGTCATAGCGGTTATACAACATCTATGTCATACTTCCTTCTACATACCACAACATTGATAACCCTCACTAATAGAGTCTATAACCAAAATGACCCCTGTAATTTGTCTTGTCAAGACTTTTCCTGTTTAAAAATATCCATACATATAATGTGCACACATAGTTGGATAACAGGAAATACAGAAACAAACTTTTATTGCGCAATAATGTCAATTACATAAGCACCAAAACATACATTACAGATTACTCAAAAGACCCATTCTAATAACATGTTCTTTGAATGTCTTTGGAGGTAATCCCTTGGTCAATGGATCAGCAACCATTAGAGTGGTACTTATATTCTCAATTGACACCCTTTGTTTCTGAACTCTTTCTCTAACGACTAAGTACTTAAGTTCCATGTGTCTGGAACCACTTGAGTACTTACCATTCTTAGAGAAGAAAACGGCTGCTGTATTATCACAAAATATCTTCAGCGGCCTGGCAATAGAATCAACTACACCAAGTTCTGAGATGAAATTACGTAACCATAATGCATGATTCGTGGCCTCGAAAACATGCTATGAACTCAGCCTCCATCGTGGATGAAGCAGTGATAGACTGCTTTACACTCTTCCACGAGATTGCCTCACCTGCTAGCATGAATATAAAGCCTGAGGTAGACTTTCTGCTATCTGGGCAACCAGCAAAATCTGAGTCCGAATAGCCGATCACTTCAACTGATCTGATCTCCTATATGTGAGCATACGATCCTTCGTCCCTTGAAGATACCGCATCACTTTCTTTGCCAATTTCTAATGCTCCATTCCTGGATTACTCTGGTATCTTCCTAACATTCCAACAGCAAAACTGATATCTGGCCTGGTACAAGTATGTGCATACATCAAGCTCCCAACTGCTGACGCATACGGAACTTTCTGCATTTGACCCTTTTCTAAGTCATTTCTAGGACACTGACTCCCACTGAATTTGTCACCCTTCTAATGGGTGCACAACTGGCTGAACATAGTTCCATATGAAATCTTTTTCAAGACTCGATTGATATAACCTTTCTGAGACAGTCCTAGCAATCCTCGAGATCTATCCCTGAAGATCTCTATGCCAATGACATAAGCTGCCTCACCCATATCAACCCATCTTAAAGTTCTTGGTAAGATAGTCTTTAGTTTCATACAGCAAACCAATATCACTACTGGCTAACAAAATATCATCCACATACAGAAGCAAAAAGATAAACTTGCTCCCACTGATCTTCAGATATATATACACTGATCAACAGTATTTTTTGTAAATCCGAAAGAGGTAATGGTATCATTAAACGTTATATACCATTGCCTGGAAGCTTTTTTCAATCCGTATATGGATTTCTTTAATTTGCAAGCCAAATGTTCTTTTCCTTTCTTTGCGAACCCTTCAGGTTGCTCCATGTAAATTTCCTCATCCAAATTTTTCCATTCAGAAAAGTTGTTTTCACATCCATTTGATGTAACTCTAAGTCATAATGAGCTACAAGGGCCATGATGATTCTAAAAAGAATCCTTCTTTGATACTGGAGAGAAGGTTTCTTTATAATCAATGCCTTCTTTCTGAGTGAAACTTTTCTTTAGCCAAGTCTGGCCTTATATCGTTCGATATTGCCTTTGGCGCCGCGCTTGTCTAAAGACCCATTTACACCCGACTGTCTTACAGTTATTAGGCAATTCGATGAGATCCCAGACTTTGTTTTGGTCCATAGATTTCAACTCTCATTCATAGCATCAACCATTTGCTAGAATCATTACTTTCAATGGCTTGTGAAAGTGAAACTGGATCTTTATTAATCCCAATATCGAAATCAGATTCCTGTAGATACACCACATAATCATCTGAAATGGCAGATCTTCTTTCCTTTGAGATCTTTCAAAGCTGCCGGTTGTGGTGGTTCTACAACATTTTCAATGGCGATATCCTCATGAAGTGGTGAACCATTATCATTATGTTGTTCAGGTGACTCAGCTTGATGATCAAGCTGAGGGAACAATTTCTCTTGAAGGAAGGGTATTGGGATATTTACCCTTTTCACTTCAAGATCCACTTTTCTTGGTTCATCACTCCCACTAATTTCGCCATTCTCAAGGAATCTGGCATTACCAGTTTCAACAATTCTGGTACTATGGTTAGGACAATAGAATCTGTACCCTTTAGACTTATCTGGGTAACCAATGAAATATCCAGATATTGTCCTGGAGTCTAATTTCTTTTCTTGGGATTATATATTCTAGCCTCTGCTGGACAACCCCAAACATGTAAATGTCTTAAACTAGGTTCCTACCAGTCCACAACTCGAAAGGAGTTGTTGAGACTGCCTTACTAGGACCCTGTTCAGATATACATAGCAGTCTTTAGGGCTTCATTCCACAATGAATTAGGTACATTAGAGAAGCTCATCATGCTCCTAACCATATCCATAAGTGTTCGGTTTCGCCTTTCAGCAACTCCATTCTGCTGAGGCGTACCTGGCATTGTGTATTGAGCACAAATGCCATGCTTTTCTAGAAATTTGGCAAATGGACCAGGATTTTATCCTGACTCATCATATCTTCCATAATACTCACCACCTCGGTCTGATCTAATGATTTTAACTTTTCTATCTAATTGTCTCTCGACTTCTGTAATGAACACCTCAAGGATGTCAACAAGCCTGAGACTTTTCATGATTAGATATACATAACCATAACGAGACAGATCGTCTATAAAGGTGATAAAGTATCTCTCTCCTGTAAAACATGGAATAGAGAGTGGTCCGCAAATGTCTGTATGAATTATCTCAAGAAGCTCTTTGCTTCTTGTGGCACCTTTTGGTGTGTTTGGTTTGCTTTCCTTTTATGCAATCCCACACACACCCAAATCAGTGAAGTCTAGGTTATCCAAATCCCATTCTTCACTAATCTTTCAATTCTATCCCTGGAGATATGCCCCAGTCGTCTATGCCACAAGATAAAAGATGATTTTCATCAATTAAGCCACTTTAGAACCAACATTCGAATGCAGGGTTAAAAGAGATTGTGCAAACTCATAATTCAAGGAATTTTATACAAACCATCACATAAATTCCATGTCCAACTAAATTGAATTAAACATCAAATTGAGTTTTCACAACCAAATAAAACTGAATATCCAACAACATCTAATTGGATAAAGACATCTAAATTCCTAGAAACGAGGTACATAAAAAGTGTTTACAAGATCCATCTGATGACCCGTCTCTAAGAGTAGTCGATAAGTTCCAACATACTCGACCTCCACTTTGAGACGGTTCCCATAAAGACAAATCTTTCACTTCTTCGGTTTCCTGGTGGTAAGGAATCCCTGCATTGAATTAGTTATGTGAGTTGTGGCTCCAGAGTCAATCCACCAAGTATTAGAAGGAACTTCAGCAAGATTTGATCATAATAATACAAAAGAAAGATTCATACCTCTCTTTTCGAACCAAGCCTTTCTCTTGTTGCAATCCTTCTTCACATGTCCTTTCTGCCACAAAAGTAGCATTTGACAGTGAAAGTCTTTCCATGACCCTAGCTACTTTCCCCAGGTTCATTCTCTTTCTTTGTGGAAACCTCTTACCTCTTCCATACTTTCCTTTCTTGTGTATGGCTCCTTGAGTTACTGCCAACACTGAGTGATGTCCTTCTTGCCTCAGTCTCACTTCCTCTTGAATACACATATTAGTCAGCTCATTCAAATTCCACTTATCCTTATGAGTATTATAGTGAATCTTGAATGGTCCGAATTGAGGAGGAAGTGAGTTGAGGATGAACTGTACCAAGAAGGATTCATCTACTTTCATTCCCAGTGTTCCTAACTTCGCAGCTTTCAGTCATATTGAGGATATGTTGTTGTACTCCTCTACTACCATCATATTTCATGGTAGTTAACTCAGCCATAAGGGTGCCAGCCAATGACTTATCAGCAGATTTAAACCGGTCTTTTACAACAGTTAAAAGTTCTGATGCATTAGTAGTTTTGAGGGAGTGAAGTCTTGATATTGTTGGCAATGGTCATTTTAATGAACATGAGACTGAGTCTGTTCGACCTTTCCCAGGCTTTAGCATGACTAACCTGATCTGCTGTACTGTCAGCAGTGATTTCCTCCTCAGGTTTCTCACTAGTAGAGCCATGTCAAGATCCAGTACACCTAGTGTGAATTGGACATGCTCAAACCATTCAAAAAGTTTGTACCATTCAGGGCTGGAATGCTAGATGCATGAGAGTGAAGGGAAGTGGAACGTTCACTGAAACAAAATAGGACAATGCTCACATTAGGCCTCAAATCAATACAAAAACATTAAATTTTTTTTTTTTTATGAAGATGAATTATTGATATCACTTTGATTTCTCCTTTGGCGAAACCTAAGCATATCCAGTATTCACTCTATAGGTGAGACCTTTTATCACCTATGTAGGTCTAATATAATTATGCCACTTAGACAGTAGTCATGTTACCTTTGGGTATCCAATTCTACACCACTAAGTTGCATAAATCACACTACCCTACCCGGTTCATAATTATTTGAAAGAGACTTTCCTTTGGGCCAGTCCCAATCTCCTGACTAGAACCGCCACCGAGAATATTATTGACTTTAATGTCATCCTTATTGACAAATCTTTTATGTAGTTGTATATTCATAAGGCTTACTAGGTCATTTTGGCAACTACTAAATCAATAAACCGTATGAATATAAAACTAACCAATAATATTCTCTAACCTTTTATTTGAGTTATTCCTTAATACTCCAATATAATCACTTGACCAATTCAATCAATATTAACACAATAACATTAAATGTGTAACATACATTTATGATTGAACTTAAACAAACATTAGTCGACTGGTTAATCTAGTACTAGTCGACTTGTGGCAAGTCAAGTCGACTATAAAGGAAAACCCAGTCGACTAGGGTTAAGTCAAGTCGACTATATATTTTAGGTCTAGTCGACTAGGGCAAAGTAAGTCGACTATATATGAAGAGCTAGTCGACTAACAGAGAAACAGAGAACCAAACATCTCTCGGTCAACCTGTTAGTCGACTATAGCAAGGGATTAGTCGACTATACTTATTATTAGTCGACTACTCAAAAAAATCAGTCGACTCCTGTAGTGAAACAGAGAGTTCTTACATTCTGGAAAGAGACCTAGTCGACTAGTCTTATGGGCAAGTCGACTAACAGTCGATGAAACAGTTATCGAAATGGCAGTTTCTGTTTAATCGACTGATGCCATTACAATAGAAAATTAGGGTTGTAATTCAACTAAACTCAATTCTGATCCAAGGAATTGTACAATTAGAGGAATATTAATAGAATTAATAGAATCTCGAAGGAAACTGCTAACACCTCTAAAAAATTCTACAATTGAATGATCAAAATTTCATTTTGAAACAATTAATCAAAAACCCTAATTTCCCATATCTTGAGATGTATTGATTCTTAAACGAAGCTCTGATATTAAATGTTAGAATTAAACTTTAAATAAACTTCATGATTATTATTTCATCTATCATGGATCTAGAATCAATATGCATCTCAAAAGAAATATACAAATGCATATACATACCTGAAGCCATTAGATTAAGTGATGAAGATTTCAGTCCCTTCCTTGATCCTTGCAAACCCTAATTGCCAACCTTAATCTGTAGAACTCCTTCTTCTCTCTGTCTCCTTTCCTTTGCACAAACCCTAACTGAAGTTGATGGAACACCACAAAAGGGGAGAGTTTGTTTTCTATTATGGAGGAGAGATGAGGTCTACGTTTGCAATTAACCACATGTGATAAAACCACCTATCATGGCTCCTTTCTATCCCACATGATTATTAAACTTTATACAAAGTAACCTTTATTTGGGCATACATAATATCAGTTAGGCTATAATTATGGAATCCAATTAAAAACCCAAAGGTTAGTGGGCCAATTAAAAAAACCAAAGGTTAGTGGGGCACTTAATGTGAGATTACAAGAGGACTCTTTTCTTTGTTGTTGTAGTGGTTATCGTTGGGCCTTTGTTAGAGGTCCAGTAAAAAAGGGATTGTTCGGCTATCACGATACTCACACAAGTCCTTCTAAAAGTGAATTTTATTCGATACGTCCAGTTGAAAACAAATATGAGTATACAAAATGAATTTTCATTAAGATCATGTATAACTCATACCTACCACCTTATCATGCACATGCCCCGTAGGACTTATGTGAGTATCGAGATTACTGACTGTTGGCTCTTGATCGACTTCAATTGCAAACTTTTATTTTTCAACAATTTATATTTTCTCAACAAATCTTTACAAAAAAAGCAAGCTCATCATTCAATATATGTACATCCTCACTAGACATACTAGCTTTATCATTAGATGTGCTAGCACAATCATCAAGATTAGATTTTGAATTTACCTCAAGGAAGTCATTCTCTTAGACCATGAAGCAAGTTTGGTGGGAATAATCTTAACTAGATTATCTCTCCAAATGTGCATCCTCGCGAGATCAATATATTCCACATTACAAAAGCGGAATCACAATGAGAACTCATAGAAAAATAAGTATTGCTAAGTATTTGCTTTAGTGTAATCATGTCTTGTGGCATTAGCCTCTAAGTATTTCCCATTTTCAATATAAGATTTCTTAGTGGTAGCAAGATAAACATGTAATCTTAAGGCTTTAAGTTATGTACTCATTTTAAATTTCTACATGTCAATATTAGAAACATCAAATATAGGTGGAGTAAAATAATACATGAGCGTGTGAAACAAGAATGTGTAAAGCAAATATAGAGATTAGCAAAATAGGATCACTCCTAGGTTATTGAATCGAATATCAGGAGCACTGGCTCTGATACTAATTGAAAGTACACCTAGGGGGAGTAATAGGTGTGGTGCTAATCTAATGGTCAATAATACAAAATTAAAATTTTTTTATACTAACACAATAGATATCCAAAGAGTGAAGCCAAATTCTTGGTGAAGGGCTCTAAAACTTCTCATCAAGATTCCTTTTTTATAAGAGTTGAGGTGTTCAATAGCTCTCTTGATTATAACAAGTATGAGCACACAAACAATATCAAGTATGTGTAATTGAATAATAATAGCAATGCAAGATATAAAGAGAGTAAAATTTAGAGAGAGATAGCCAAACGCAACATAAGGATATGTTTTGAGATTCGAACAACCAAGCTCTACGTCCCCGCCTTCACGCTAGAAGGATTTCAACTCTCTCCCTAAGAACTCAAAAGGATACAAACCCAATCTCTATACAAGAGGGGCACCAAGGCAAGGCACAATCTATGCACAAAGCAATCACCTCTACACATGAGGGAAGGCACAAACCCAAAGCATAAAGCAAAAGAGAAAAGTTTTACAGCACGTGGTTACCACAAAGATCACAAACAACACCTCTAACAATACAAATTCTA